>PVJS01000745.1:0-116679 GCA_004027185.1 Glis glis | reverse complement strand
ACATCCTTGCCAACATTTGTTGTTGTTTGACTTCTTAATGATTGCCATTCTAATTGGGGTTAGATGAAATCTTAGAGTAGTTTTGATTTGCATCTCCCTGATTGCTAATGATGTTGAACATTTTTTCATGTATCTATTGGCCATTTGTATCTCTTCTTTCATGAAGTGTCTATTCATTTCAGTTGCCCACTTCTTGATCAGATTGTTTGTTTTCTTAGTGTAAAGTCTTTTAAGTTCTTTGTATATCCTAGATATTAGACCTCTGTCAGAGGGGTAGCTTGCAAAGATCTTCTCCCATTCCATAGGCTTTCTCTTTAAGCTCTTGATGGTTTCCTTTGATGAGCAGAAGCTTTGTAGTTTAATGCTATCCCACTTATTAATTCTTGTTTTAATTTCCTGTGCTTTGGAGGTCTTGTTGAGGAAGTTTCTACCTTTCTACCTGTGCCTATATGATGGAGTGTTGGACTTATGGCTTCTTCTAATAATTTCACAGTCTCTGGTCTAACTTCCAAGTCTTTGATCCATCTCGAGTTGACTCTTGTGCAGGGTGAGAGGTAAGGATTCAGTTCCATTTTTCTACAGGTAGATAACCAGTTTTCCCAGCACCATTTGTTGAAAAGACTGTCCTTTCTTCAATGTATGTGTTTGGCAACTTTGTCAAAAATCAGTTAGCTATAAGTTTGTGAACTTGTTTCTGTACCTTCTGTTCTGTTCCACTGGTCTATGTGTCTGTTTTTGTGCCAATACCAGGTTGATTTTATTACTATAGCTCTGTAATATAATTTTTTTTTTTTTTTTTGCGGTACCGGGGATTGAACGCAGGGGCGTTCTACCTCCGCGCTACGCCCTCGGCCCTATTTTTTATGCTTTATTTTGAAATCGGGTCTCACGAAGTTGCGGAGGGCCTCACTAAGGAGAGAGAGAGAGACAGAGAGAGAGAGACAGAGAGACAGAGCTGAGGCTGGCCGCGAACCCGGATCCTCCGGTCTCCGCCTCCCAAAGTACTGGGATTACAAGCGTGCGCCACCACGCCCGGCTCTGTAATATAATTTGAAATCAGGTATTGTAATGCCTCCTGCATGTTTCTTATTGCATTCTCACCAGCAGTCGGTATAATCAACCTTCGGGATTTGAGCCATCCTAGTCATTCTATAGCAATATGTCATTTTTGTTTTAATGTTTATTTCCCCGATGACAAGCTTTGAGCATTTTGTGTGCTCAATCTGTGCAGCTTCTTTGATGAAATATCTATTTAGACTTAGACTCTTTGCCCACTTAAAATTTGTTCGGTCATGTTCTTATTTTTGTGTGGGCAAGTGTTTTTAATGTATAATTTCTTTTATATATGCTTTTATTGGTGCATTATAGTCTCACATCATAATGTAAATCATCGTGATAGTGACATAATTTCAAACTGTGAATAAAGATAGGGATGACAATTTATATGGGCCAAACATTATGGCATGGATCATCTCATTTTAGCTTCAACCTATTATGATGAGGCAAGTATTATGATTCCTTTTCACACATGAGAACTCTGAGGCTAAGGGACAAAACCTAATTTTCAGAGGACACACAGCCAGTAAGAGGTAAGATGGTCCTTTTCTAATAGAATCTAAAAAGTGATTTTCAGACTTACTAGACCTAACAGCCTTCTTTTTGTTCCAAATATTTTTATATCTATTTACTATCACAAAATTATACTCACAAATAATATAACCTACTTAAACATGTAATAAAACAAATCAATATAAAACCTTATGTGTAATGTGGAGGAAAAATAAAAGGAAGGAGGAATAAGAGGAAAATAATAAAATATTGGGTGTTTATATAACTTGTTCATGATGATATTAAGTTACAATGCTAATACCATATCCCCTACTTATAATAAATATGTTTTTATGTAAAAGACCATGAGCCTTTTTGCAGAAAATACTTAGGAAATTAAAAGAGAATTTATATAAGGTGCTAGAATAAAGTCTAATGTCATATTAAATATTACCCAAGTAGACTTGAATATACTATAAGAAGATAATATTTTTGTGAAACAGGAAAACATGCTGGGATAGACTATAAAATCTAGAAGTGGAGAAATAAGAGTCATGAAGTCTTTGCAAGTAAGAAGTATGCAAAAGTAATACAGATGTGGAAAAATCTTTTACAGGATAAAACTCTCCCATTTCATTGTAGTATATTTACCATCCTGACAGAAAACCACTAATTTTAAGTCACTGTGACAACCCAAAACATATTTCAATTTTTCCTAATCCCCCTTTATTCTAAAGCCACACATTAGTTGTTGTAATTTCTAATATATAATTTGAGGATTATTGTGACATGCCAGGTTATAAAATTTAGTAACATTTCAGAATATTTTGAAAGTTTAGCAATAGAAATGTTGAAAATAGTAAAGCGCAGAACTTAAATTTGTTCAACTCATGAACTTGAATCAAATGGGTCTTATCTTGGGGAGCAGAGGAGGAACTTTATGAAAATTTAAATAAGTGAGACAGAATCAAGTCTGATACTTCAGATTTGGGCTTAATTTGGTTTCAAATAATTAAAATCACCCCCGGGCTCTGCCTTATGGGCTTCTCAGCTGCAGTAACACTAAAGGACGGGCTATGAAAAGGTGTTGCTCTCATTTTAATGAGGATCCATTCAGTATTTCTCTAGTTATTAAGAAGTGTGTCAGGGAGCCATCTATATACAGTCAAACAAAGACTGAGGACTGCTTCTTTCGCCTTTCTTACTCCCTTGACTGTAGTCTCAAAGTCAAAGGTTATGTGGCAATCATGACCTTAACAAAACAAGATGTCCTTGTCATTCTTGAACTGAATTTTCTTTGATCAAATTATATTTTCATGGTGGACCTTTTTCTGTGGTCACACATTTGATAGATTGATTCCCTGTTGTATCAAACAAGTCTTGTGTCCATTAACCCTCGATTTTATTCTCTTCCTTTTTAAAGGGGATTTTTCTTATATTAGCCAAACAGACTAGAAGAAGATTTAAGCTAGAGGTGAAATTTAGGATGTTCCAGGATTTTGAGGAAGAGCAAGATAAAAAATATGACCACCAGGTGGCAGTAGAACATGCAAGCTTCATTTGGGGGAGTCTGGGACAGGTTAGCCGGTGGGGAAAGTCCATTTTAAGAGCATTCAGATGCTAGGGGAGGGAGAGGGACGCCATCTAGAACAAAAGAGGGAGAAACTCCTGAGGAAGAGGGAGGCTGGTGCCGAGGGAGCAGGTGTCTAGGCTGTGTCATTCAACAGCCTGGTGGATGTCTCTGACTCAGACAGCTGCAAAAGGCTGCAGTGGTTCGGGGTGTTTATAGTGCAGGGCTTATCTATGGCAAGCAGATGTTGGGCACAGTTTCATGGGGGTATTAAAAGCAAGCAGCCTCAAAATGGCTAAAAGTCTACTTATACAGCCATGTTTAAAACAATTGGATGTGTAAAAATTGAAGTTTGGCACCAGAGAGCTTTTGAGCTAATGTGTTTCGACCCTTTATGAAGAAATACACAGGCCGGGAGTGGTGGCACACGCTTGTAATCCCCGTACTTGGGAGGCAGAGACCGGAGGATCCGGGTTCGCGGCCAGCCTCAGCTACTTAGTGAGGCCCTCCGCAACTTAGTGAGACCCGGTTTCAAAATAAAGAATAAAAAATAGGGCCGGGGGTGTAGCTCGGAGGTAGAATGCCCCTGGGTTCAATCCCTGGTACCGAAAAAAAAAAAAGAAATAAACAACAGAGGGGCCAATGTACAGAAGCTCATTTATATAATAGGGAGATTCTGTGGCAAGGTGAAAAGAAGGTTTGTTTGGAAGCAGAGAATCAGGACTTGATGTCTTCATTCGATCTCTTGTTAACTGCTATGTGACCTCTGTAAATTCCATCTTTAAGAAATTCTGATATGTAATGTGGAACAAGGGGACCATAATCACCAGCATGAGTAGGACAAAGATTAAATGAAATAATACATGCAGAACATCAGATATATGGCATATGTTCAATAAATGCTAGTTGCTTTCATGATTCTTTCCTATACATTGATGAACATCTTTATGTGAGAACCACTTGGCTAACTTGAGTCTCGCATCACAGAACTTCACTCAAGAGCTTGCTTGCAAGTGGTTTACTTTTGGAAGTGACCTTAGGGAATAAGAATAGGGGGCTGAAGAGAAGAATGTAAGGAAATCTTATTTTTAAATGTTTTCTGTGGTCAGTTTTTCAGCATCCACCTATGGTCCGAGGAGCATACCGAATGTGCTTTAGGATTATCCACCAGAGGAACAGAAGAAAGGAGAATGTATTTATGAGCACCTCCCTCTTCCCTACCAAGATGCTCAGAGGTTATTCTGAGATAGTAACTCCCTCTCACTCTAGTTTACAAGTGTGTGAGTTCTGGGTGGTTTGCAGATGCTGTCCAACGACACTGCCACTGCTAAGCCACAGAGGCACAAGGACAGGAAGCTCTGGCAGTGTTGTCACTGGGGGTGAAATGCTTTGTGGTTACACCTGTGCAAAGTCAGCTGCATTCACTATGGTTGGAATACAAGGTAGGTCAAGAGGTTGGTGAAGGAGAAGCATGTGGTGGTATGTTCCATAGTAATTAATCCAAAATGGGCAAAAACCATTTTGGAAAGAATGAGTTATCTGTAATAAAACCATGAGCTAGCTCCTTGATTTTTTCTTCCAGCTCCCAAATATAATGATTTTGTAGACTGAATGCTCTACAATTCTCCTTGATGATTTTTGAAGAGGGCCAATTTTAGATCTTTCTGATTATTTCTCTGTAAGCAGATAAAGTGATAAACACATGATTTTTTTCCATTCTGTTTAGAATCCTTGCATTGCAAGGGATGACCACTTTCTTTAGTTAAAGATCTGGGATTATTTAAGAGCATACACATGTATAAGAACCCAGGACACTTCTAGAGGCAGACACATTTAATTTGTGAAAATTCCGTTTTATTGGCTTATCTGTTAAGGGAGACCTTTATATGTGTGGGATATTCTTGTGACTCTTCCACTCAGTGAGCACACACCCATGAGTAAGCGTGAGTTGGGAGATAGGAATTTGCTGTTTCATTGGTTGTACTCTCTTCTAGTAAAAAACATTATATGAAATCCTGGGGGATAAAAGTGTTTAAAGAAGCATATTTTTCACACAAAATTTCTTTCAAAAGCAAGACAGCCACTTCATCTAGTACTCAATGAGAGAAACCATGAATTGTTTCCAAGATAGAAGAAAAAAGTGGCATTTCAGTGTCTGTAATGTCATTCTCCCAAGGATTTTCAAAGGAGATGACTATTCAATTTTGTCTCATGCACACACTGTAGATTCCACACCCTGAGTAAAATATGATGCAGTTGACAAGCTGGACCAACAGGATGGAAGGACCACTCCAGTGTTTCAGCTCTCTCCTCTTATGTTATCTTTCCCATCTGTTGGCCTTTCTTTACCCTTGATGCTTCTTCCTTCCTGTAACTTTGGTTTACTTCCAACTTTGGCATATCATTGAATTTTGCTTCAAGGCTCTCTTTGGTCATCTTTCCATCTAGTAATGGCCTGATTTTCTGGGTTTTGTTTGAGCTTCAATTCTTGAAAATCTATTTGACACAGCCCATGATATTTTTTTCAGACTATAGTACCTCAACTGTATCTAACCAACACTTACTTTTAGGGACTGTTGTCCTAGAACCCCATCATCCTTGGGAATTGGGTAGGGGCATGGGATCTACACAGGGTTTTGCAAACAACAAACATGGGTGAGATCATTTTGCAAAGAAAAGGTCTGTGGCATTGGCAAGTAATTTGAGAATTGTCTATTTCCCATTAGACTTTATGTCTAACAGTCAGCTAATATCCTCTATAATATTGAGATAAAACTACAGCTGGAATTGAAGCTCCTTTAGAAGAATTTTGTATCTCATGATCCTTGCATTTATATCCTCCTCTTTTTGTTCTTGATTTTTCCCCAGTTGTCCTCAATATAAGAGATTTATGATGTGTATTCTCTGGCATTCTCACTTAGCTTTCTCTTAATTATTGAACAAACAAAGAACAACAAAACTCTTGTTCTAAACTTTCTTAGGACCATTGGGAAAAAATAACTTAAAGGTTGTGAGTATCATAATTAAATTTCTTCTGACATTTCAAGGATGGTCTAGGCTGAAGAGGACAAGGTCTCAGCCCTAATCAAGGGCAAGAGGAAAATGTTATGTGGTGACATGACCATCAACAGCAAATTGAAACCCACTCTGGATAACATGTGATTCCCTTTAATTAAAATCCATTTGTCCTATTAGAGCAGAGTTGAAAGCAGACCCTCATTAGATTATTGTTGTAAAATAGTGATAGAATAGCATGCACTGTATTATTACCAATTTCTTGAGGAATTTGAGAATATTTAAAGTGGACCATGTATAAAAGGAGAAAAAGGATAAATTAGACAGTATAGTATATTAAATAGGAGAAAGATAAAATGTATCAAAATATAATTTCTATGATCATTTTTTACTCATTAGTCATGACTGAGCCTACTATGTTTTTATAGAATGTAAAATACACTATAGTATTTAGTTAGATGGCATTGGGATTGTATAAATTCTTTCTGGAAGTGCTTCAGGACATAGCCCTTTCAATGACAGGTGGTTTCATTACTTCCTCAAATGATATGCTCAGCTTTGGGAGGCAGAGACCGGAGGATCCGGGTTCGCGGCCAGCCTCAGCTCTCTCTCTCTCTCTCTCCCTGTCTCCCTCTCTCTCTCTCTCTACCTAGTGAGGCCCTCCACAACTCCATGAGATCTGGTTTCAAAATAAAGTATAAAAAAATAGGGCCGGGGGTGTAGCATGGAGGTAGAACGCCCCTGGGTTGAATCCCTGGTACCGCAAAAAAAAAAAAGATATGCTCAGGTACATTTAAATATATATATATTAATATATACATATATATATTAATTAAATTGTACATATATTTTCTGCATAGTACTATATAATATAGACTATAATCACAGTCTCTCAATGTCATGATTAAATATAGTGATGAAAATGTGAGTCATCAAAACAAAACTTAAAATGTATTCATCCAATTGTACTTTTATCTCTAACCAATTAATTGGGAAGGGACAAAACCTATTTGTGTTTTAATAAGATACAGAGATGAATGACACAATAACTTTAAAGAGGAAGGAAGACACACATAAACAACTATAAAAGCCTATGTTAAAAGTCATAACAAGAATAGCAAATAACATGATTTTTGAGGTGCACATAAGGGAATTTCCTGGATGCATGATCAAAAAAGCTCCATGAGAAAATATGCATTTGAGATGGTCCATGAGGAAGGGCTAGAAGATTAGGGGCTATTGGGCAGGAGTAAGGCACCTGTAGGTAAGAAAAATGGTACACTGAAGGGGGAAGCATATAGAAACTGGAGAAGGTTTATGATAAATATCAAGTTGATAAATATTCTGCACAGCAGGGCCATAAAAAAGAATGAATAGTGTTGATACCTCGAATGCCTTGCTAAGAAGTTTTAGTAATTTCTTTTGTCTAATGATTGGGGCATAAATCGATTTCTGGATTTATCTATAATTAACCTACTACCATAGGGAAAACAGGGAAGTCTTCTTGTAACCCTAAGTTTTCATAACGTGGTTCTGCCATTTATTCAATTATTTCCTAAGAACAAATACAATTTTACTCTATACATCTGGAATTGCCTTTGAAAAGTGTAATACAGCCCCAAAGATGGAAAAGATGAACTATTCTAAACTGCTTATCTTTTGTATATTCATTTCTTAATCAAATTAACTGGAATAGAAGTTTTGTCTTATTATTTGAAACCGTGAATCACTGCAGGGAAAAACCACCCTTCATTCCTTATGATATCAGGAACATCCAGTACATCTGAGAGAGACTTCTGTTTTCAGATCTTGGTTCTAAGGAGAACGGAGGTAGGATGCAGCAGGGAAAGAGGTGGTTGTTGTATGGGCAATACAATCATCACTACCTGGTGGGTGCTTGGAGATGTTGCTTGATTTGAGAAGAAAAATACTAACTGCCATTAGCTATGGGTTGTGGCATCATTAGCAGCCCACTATCATTCGTTATCTGGGTTCACTGATGGAGAAGTATAGGTGAAGAGATGCAAAGAATATTAGAAGCATCAGTAAAAAAAAAAAAAAAGCAAGCACGTTCAGACTTGCATATTGAAAGTTCATGAGACCATAGGGGTTTTGAATAGCATACAGTATAATCAATGTAAATCAGCAGAAGGGACACATTGCAAGCCAAATGTAGTGTACAGAACTTGGACACAGGAAGGTAATCCATAAATATTCATTGCTGCTGCTACTGCTGAAGATCAGAGGATTGTATAAAACTCATGCAATCAAGCATATGTGTTTTTATTACTGGAAAAACTTTTCCAAATCTTGACAGTTCCAGCCACTGATTTTAGGTTTACACAGAAAAGCAAAGTATATTATTGTCTTTGGGCCTCAGTAAAAATGAAAAGTTTGAATAGGGTTCAAGAAGTTATATTCTAGGGCTGGGAATGTAGCTCAGTGGTAGAGTACTTGCCTAGCATACCCAAGGCCCTGGGTTCAATTCTCAGTACTGCAAAACAAAACAAAATAACAACAACAACTACCAAAGAAAATGAACAATGAGACAAACAAATGAAACTACACCCTAAGAATCAAACCTGGCCTGTTGTCAATCTTTGTAAAAAAGATTATATTAAATATAGTGGTGCCTATTTGTTTATGTATTGTTCGTGGCCATTTTCTCAGCTACTACAGCAGAGCTATGGAGTTGCAAGAGAGGCTGAAGGTCTCACAGAGCCCAAAATATTTCTTCTCAGGCCCTTATAGAGTTTGCTGACATCTGGATAGTAGGTGTTCTTAAGCCCGTTAAAACAATCCACACGTCTAGGAGGAGGTCGCACTGTTAATTAGGGCTGTTTTACCGTGCAATCCATAAGTGGAGGACTTCCAGAATATGACACATTTGTATTCCTGGCAACCTCTGGGTTGAGGGGGTTTGGTGCACAAGTGCACAGAAAATTCTCAAGTGCCTTGAAAGCCACAGCCTCTTGGTCTGAAGCAAAATAGAGTCCGAATAATCCTTCTCCTTTCTCTCACTGGGACTGTACAATTACCTATTCAGCCTTCCAATCTGTGAGTTACCCTGTTCCTCAAGCCTTCCCAGAAGAGATTGCAAGCATTGTGGAGCCAAGGAAAATCATTTGCATAAACAATAAACCCTACAAAAATAATAACATGATTGTAGTTTTTAGCCTTTGCTAAAATAATCTATTTTACTTTATTTTATTTATACTTTTATTGGTACATTATTATTATACATCACAGTGTGGTTCAAAGTCATACAAACATGCAAACAGGTCTTGGTGTGATTCTCTTCAGGTCCTACCCTTCTACCCACCCCTCCCCATACATAAAAGTGAGATTGGTAGTGACATCTTCATACAAGGGCACAGCATAATTTGAACTGATTCTTTTATAAGTTCTGTCTTTTCCCCTCCCTACCTCCTTCCCTCTATCATCTTCCACTATTCTACTGGTCACTCCCATCAATTATCTAATGTCCCTTTTGTTTCCTATTTACTCTCTAGCTTCTACATACGAGAGAAAACATTTGACCCTTGACTTCTGAGACTGACTTTAAGGCACCAAATTTTGGGATAGTTTGTTCAACAATGTCAATAATAAAATAATTCCCTTACCTGCAAAGTGGTAACATTATTAAATATGATACAGCTGTATTGAGAAGACTAAATGAAATAATAAATAAAATGCTAAAATGCCTAATCTATACTAAGCAGTAAATTGTAGCTATTGGTTTCCTGAGATGATGATTAAATTCTGATTTTTGTTCATTGTGACTAGGTTCTATATTCCTTTTACCACTTCTCTGCAGTAGCAACATACCCAGCCTTACTACTACAAAATTAGAAACTATGGACTAAATATCAAGTTCTTACATTCAGTAAATTGATTAGTTAGTGTACTACAGAAGTAAGGTATTCAGGAAACTAAAGTCCATATGAGAAGTTAATATTAATTATTTGTTTATTTCCCCATTTATTCAAATAAACATTCAACAAATAATTAGAATATGTCATACTATAAGACACAGACCAGGATAAACAGCCATAAGAAAAAATATATGTTTTCCCTGTGGCCCAGCAAAATAGTTACTGCTGCTCCTGATTTAGGAACACTATCCTTTCTATCAGGGAGTTTGTGATCCATCTTGCTTCTTCCCAGATCAAACAGACCCTTGCACGTACTACAAGACAATCAACAATCACTAAATCTCAGGGTTCCCTCATGTGGAGGTGTCAGATTCAAGTGTTTCCTGCAAGTTTATCCTGTTCCTTTGACTTGTCAGTAAACAAGGAGTTGTAGAGTTTGTGTGCCAGAGACTATGAGATTTAAATGCACAGTGAATTGAAGTGACATTTTTTTATTCAAAGCAATCCTGTTCAAAGCAACATCATTTGAGAAGGGCAACAGTACTGATGAGAACATCTGTGCACTGAGACCACTCTGTGTAGAAAAATTGTCCTGCATTTAAGTCTGAAAACAAGCACTCTAGTAAACAATTCTTTGCTTCAGGATCATAATTCACTTTATAATTTTTTCTTTTTGAAGACATTCATGCCAGGTTTGTTAAATTACGCAATAATTCTTTGATGATGTAGCGGCATCCTAATGGAGATGATCTTTTGCAGAAATCTTAAGGGAAAACAAAGAGATGGGAGTGCAGAGAGGTACTAGGGACTCAAAGCAAGCTGGATTTAAGCAGACCCAGAGGCCTCCATCACCTTCATCCTGAAGATGTTAGTAGAGATAGAGAGAATGTGGAATCGGGGAAACTGATGGTTTCCTGAGGTTGAGTGAGTGCCAAGCATGGCTCTAGGCATTTCGTGCACATTCTCTCACTTAATCTTCAAGATATCCTCATGGGAAATATTTGTCTTTCATCATCCAGAAGGGGAAAATGAGGCACAAATTAAATAGCTTGCTCAATGTCAAACAATCCATGACCTTCTGAAGTGTGAGGGCATAGCTACCTCCCACAAACAGTAAGCCCATAAACTAAATAGCTAAATAGTAGGCAGAAAGCTCTGTACTGTATTCTTTTAGAGTATTTACTTCTGGTTTTATATAATCCTTAAATACCTCCGAAAAGTAGTGCATGCCTAATTAGAAAACTTGGAAAGGGCTAGTTGATAAAGGGGTAAAGTAACACTGCCTTTAATCCTATCACCCAGAAATAATCATTGTATAGATTCTGCTGGGCTATGATTCCAAACAATCCTTTTGTTATGATTTTAATGGCTTAAAATGTGCCCCCCTCCCCTTATAATAAAAGTAATACATAGTCGGGCATGGTGGCGCACGCTTGTCATCCCAGTACTTGGGAGGCTGAGACAGGAGGATCACAGGTTCAAGGACAGCCTCCACTACTTAGTGAGGCCCTCTACAACTTAGTGAGACCCTATTTCCAAATAAAGAATAAAAAATGGGGCTGGGGGTGTAGCTCGGAGGTAGAATGCCACTGGGTTCCAGCCCCAATACTGCAAAAATAAGAGTAATATATACTTAATTATGAAAGGCAGAACTTTGTAAAGAAGTAAGTAAAAATCACTAATATTTCTACAATTGAGATATCTTCACTTTTGAGCAAATTTATACACAAAACATAGACATATATTAATGTGTATAAATGCATCTATAAACATATCATTTACATATGTTAATATATATTTTCTACCAAATTGGCAACATGCTCTTATGCAATTTCATATGCTTATAAAGTCATTGTTGTTGTCTTGCTAGGGATATCAGCCATTTAAAACAGATTCATTAGCCAGGTGTGGTGGCGCACGCTTGTAATCCCAGTACTTTGGGAGGCAGAGACCAGAGGATCCGGGTTCAGGTTCATGGCCAGCCTCAGCTGTGTCTCTCTCTCTCTCCCTCTCTCTCTCTCCCTGTCTCTCTCTCTCTCTACTTAGTGAGGCCCTCCGCAACCTCGTGAGACCCGGTTTCAAAAAAAGTATAAAAAATAGGGCCGGGGGTGTAGCGCGGAGGTAGAATGCCCCTGGGTTCAATCTCCGGTAACGCAAAACAAAACAAACCAGATTCATTATAAGAGAGAGAAGGTAGAAAAAGAAAGAGAGCCGGGCTTGGTGGCCCACACCTATAATCCCAGTATTTGGGAGGCTGAGACAGGGGAATCATAGGTTCCAAGCCAGCTTCAGCAATTAAGTGAGACCCTTTTCAAAACAAAAAATAAAATGGGCTGAGGGTGTAGCTCAGAGGTAGAATGTCCCTGGGTTCAATACCCAGTACCACACACACATACACGCAAGAGAGACAGAAGAGACACAGAGACAGAGAGAAAAACAGAGAGAGAGAGAGAGAGAGAGAGAGAGAGAGAGAGAAACAGAAAGAGAGAGAGAGAGAGAGTGGAAGAAGGAGGAGGAGGAGGAGGAGGAGGAGGAGGAGGAGATGGGAAAGGAAGGGAGGGAGGAATGAGAGAGAGGCTAGGCACATTAGTCACATCACTTCTGGCTTTATCAGTTGAGTATAACTGCAATAATTCATCACCTTCTATAAGTTTTTCTGCTTTAGTGTCTACAGTACATCATTACCAGAGATTCCATCCACAGGAGGAACAAATCTGTGTTGTACTTACTAGCACAGAAACCCATATATAAGCCTAGTAGGCACAGGACATGCCCCAATGTCACCATTATCATTATCGTCATCATTTGGCACCTGTTCCTTGCTTTACCCTGCCAGTTCTTCAGAGTTCAGGTGACACATCATTTAATCCTCACCACCCTCTAAGGTACAGACAATTTTTAATTTCCTTTTACAGATGAAGGATCTGAGATTGACAACTATTAGGTAAATTTCCCAAAGTATTGTAACTAAAAAATGGTACTAGGCTTTCCTTCCCTTCTAGGTTTTCTGACACTTAAGGGCATGGCTATAGTTCTGGAAATCATACTATGCTGATACGCTTGATCAGCATCACTTACGTATTTGCCATATAAATTGACAGTAGCATCGTTGGGCACAGAAATATAAAATTGTCACCATTCAGAAACAGTGGCTTGGTTGAATCTAATGTCTTAAGAGGAAGAAAATGGAACCCAGAAAGTGAAATGACTTGCCCAAGGTCACTTAGAAGGCTGTAGACTTGCCGGGCGTGGTGGCGCACGCTTGTAATCCCAGTACTTTGGGAGGCGGAGACCGGAGGATCTGGGTTCGCGGCCAGGTTTGTGGCCAGCCTCAGCTCTCTCTCTCTCTCTCTCTCTCTCTCTCTCTCTCTCTCTCTACCTAGTGAGGCCCTCCGCAACTTCGTGAGACCCGGTTTCAAAATAAAGTATAAAAAAAATAGGGCTGGGGGTGTAGCGCGGAGGTAGAACGCCCCTGCGTTCAATCCCCGGTACCGCAAAAAAAAAAAAAAAAAAAAAAAAAAGAAGGCTGTAGACTTTTGCCACATATTTTGAATGCCATTATCCTATAAACTTAAAAAATACTATAGGAAGAAACACACAAAATGGCAGGAAAGATAGTGTTCTCAACTATTAGCCCCCCCCTTATCCATAGGGTATATATTCCTAAGACCCCCAGTGGAAGTCTGAAACTGAGTAATATTGAACCTTATATATAATTTTCTCCCTATATATACACCTACCTAAGATAAAATTCTATTTAAAAGCTAGGGAGAGTAAGAAATTAAAAACAATAACTATTGCCAGGCATGGTGGCGCACACTTGTGATCCCAGTACTAGGGAGGCTGAGACCGTAGTATCTGGGTTCGCGGCCAGCCTCAGCTACTTAGTGAGGCCCTCCACAACTTAGTGAGACCCTGTTTCAAAATAAAGAATTAAAAAATTGGGCTGGGGGTGTAGCTCGGAGGTAGAATACCCCTGGGTTCAATCCCCACTACCGCAAAAAAAAAAATAACTACTAATAAAATAGAACAATTATAACAATATACTATAGGAAAAGTATGTGAATGCAGTCTATCTCTCAAAATGTCTAATTATATTGAAATCACCCTTCTTCTTGTGAAGATGGGAAGTGATAAGAAAGTACCTCTGTGATGTGATGAAGAGAGGTGAGTGACGTTGCATTAGGCTACTAAAAAGGCTACTTGAACACGAGACTGCAACGCCCCAATCGCCGATCTGAGAGCTGCGAAGGCTGCTAAGTGACTGACAGGCGTGTCGTCATACAGCATGGATGTGCTGGATAAAGGGACCATGTGCTTCCTACGCTAGAGGAGCAAGATGACACAGATGCCACTAAGCTACTCAGGATGGTGCACAATTTAAAATTTATGAATTGTTTATTTCTGGGATTTCCCATCTAATATTGTCAGGCTGTGAATAGCGGATATTGTGGAAAGGGAAATTGTGGATTTGGAGCGCCTCCTCTCACAGCACTGAGACCATTTCCTGGCCCAACTCTGTCATGGCATGTCACGTGACCTTGCTCTAGAACTCTCAAAATCTCACGTGTTCTTTTCCCCTTGAGAAAAGAATGGGGGTTAAAATAAGTGGTAGCCAGAGGCATGGGCTAAAATAACAGACCTTCAAGCCTGAACGTGGAGTTCAACTCCAGCAGTCATAGAAAATTTTCTTCCCTTGTGATGTCCCCTGGCCTCTCCAACTCTCATTTATTCTATATTTAAAAAAAAAAAGATAAGAAGCTGGGCGTGGTGGAGCAGGCTTGTAATCCCAGTACTTGGGAGGCGGAGACTGGAGGATCCGGGTTCGCGGCCAGCCTCAGCTACTTAGTGAGGCCCTCCGCAACTTCGTGAGACCCGGTTTCAAAATAAAGTATAAAAAATAGGGCCGGGGTTGTAGCTCAGAGGTAGAATGCCCCTGGGTTCAACCCCCGGTACTGCAAAAAAAAAAAAAAAAGATAAGAATAGTCCCTATTTCAGGGTTGAAGTAAGGATAAAATGAGATAATCTAAATAAAATTCCTGGCTCATCATTTGCACTCAATAAATGATAGTTATCTAAAATCACTTCAGGTTCTAAAATTATGTGTTACAAATCAGAAAAATACTATCCCCCACGTCTCCAAGGTCACTAACCAATGCCAACTCTGAAACACACATTACTTGTAGAAACTCTTCCCTTCTGACCTGCCTGAATATTAGGTCTTTAAGACATTGAAGTGTAGTCCATGGTTTTGTAGTATCACAGAGGGAAGGAGGGGGAGAGAACACACAGAGGCCATTCTTTTTTTTTTTTTTTTTTTTGCGATACTGGGGATTGAACTCAGGGGCATTCTACCTCCGAGCTACACCCCCGGCCCTATTTTTTATCCTTTATTTTGAAACCAGGTCTCACGAAGTTGCGGAGGGCCTCGCTAAGTAGCTGAGGCTGGCCGCGAACCCGGATCCTCCAGTCTCCGCCTCCCAAGTACTGGGATTACAAGCCTGCGCCACCACGCCCAGCTTGAGGCCATTCTAGTATGTGCTCTTCACAAAGTTAAACTCCTTAAGTCTGTACTCGATCTTTTCTCTCTTAGGATCTGCATTTGAAACTTTTCCATTTTAAGCACTGTATACAGATTTATGTTTTGCTTTTTTGTCCTGGGTCTCTTCTAGATCATTCTCACTTTTCCAAGGCCAAATGAAACAGATATGTTATTGTCTTCTTGATTATTATCAGGAGGTGACTGTTGCAATGTGGTGTCATAATGCCATTACGGTATTCTGCCCCTTGGATATACTTAATAGGACAGTATGGCAGGACAAGTGTCATTGCCTCGCTTTTCCAAATTATATAAACCATTGGAACCTGTTGATGTATTGACCATAGCTAAGCATTGCTTACAGGTTTGTCCACAGTTGTTAAAAGAAATGAAAAAAAAGGTACAACAGTCATTTCCAAGTACAACCTGAAAACACCAGTCCATATTTGAGTTTTCTCAAATCTCTCTTAAGCCTTTCATTTTCTTTCAAAATATGCCTTGGCAATTCAGATATATTGGGAGTGTGGCAGGTGCGTGAGGTCGTATGGCCTCTGTAAATAAGGTGTGCTTCTGAATAGTAGCAATGTATGAAGAGACGTTCATTTGCATCTGTTACACCAAGATGATTAACATGTTTACTTAGCAAGGCTAAGTGACTGAAAGTTGGCAGTGTGACACTCTTCCCCCTGCCCCAACATACGAAGTGGCTTTTACAACATGGGATAAAACATTCGGTGGCTGACTTGTTGTAGCCACTTCTACGATGTTAGGCCCTTTCAGGTGGGGATAATAGAGAGCCACTATGGTCCATTTGGAGGATATGAAATGCAGTCGTGGAACCACTTCAGCACCTCTTCAGTGATTTCTTATGGATAAATGAAAATTCATCCAGAATATCCTGATAGTCCAAAAGCAATTCTAACAATGTGTCATCCTCATTACTCATCTTTTCTTTTCCTCTGTGCTTCGCAGTCTGGTTATATAGCCATTCATAATGTAATTTTATTTATTGGTGTTCACCTTGTCTAAGCTGCCCTGTGGGACAATGTACCTAATGTGCACTGATGTAATCTTGCCGTCACACACCCTACAATGGAGCTTCTGATGGGTTTGGAATGCTCAGTATGGAATATGGAGTGTCTTTGTGGGCTGAGTCCTTGTCTCAGGGGATCTCATAAGCTAATGTCCTGTTAGGAGATGGCTTCCTTTGACTTAGGTTTTGGGTCAATAAGTAACCACATGATTGTGTGAGAAAGTACAACACCTTTCACCCTTCAGGTCAAGGAATCTCTTCAGCTATTTCATTGGACATTAACCATTATAACAAATAGGCACATCAAGGTTTCTTTCTAATTATGGCAAAAATGGAAAATGTGTAGCTACTGTTACAAGTACTAGTTCTACCATTATCACAATAGCTAACAGTGGGGATTATAGCAATCATTCCACCTTTCATTAAACTTTTCCTTTGTCATGGAGATGAAACTTACTGGCATATGTTTATGTCACTATATCTTTACAGGAAACATCTAAGGGGAAATGCACGTTTGCTTTGTACATATAATTAAAGAGCTTGGGGCTTTAGGAGCTACCCTGGGGTTTACTGTAAGTAACCTGTACAAAATTGGGGAGAACAGAAAGGAGGGACAGCTAAAACTACGTTTGAAGATAAATTGTTACTGGAAGCAGATAGCACCAGGGATTTTAGTTTGCAATGTATTCAATTTGAGTTTAGCACAAAAATTCTTCCTTCTGAAAAAGAATGCACAAGTGTTCTTGAAATATGTAGGATTCTTTTTTTTAATCTCTTGAAAGCTTCTATTCCTTTGGATGTCAAATGCATCTAATTAGTATAAGTTGATGTGTGAATCTTACTCGGTTTTTTAAGACAAGAGGGGAAAAGTCTTATTTGCATGAAATTTAGAGTGTAAATTTTAAATCATAGCTAGAAAATAAACCATCATATATCTTAATTAAACTAAGAAGTTTATTTGTAGAATGACAGATAATGCTGAGTTTTTTTTAATGCAACTATCTGTGTGATGTAATTGGAAGTATTTTTGAGATCCATTTAGGGTATCTGAATGCTGGTTTAAATTCTGCTGTTAACTATTTCTGCAATTTTAGGCAGTTATTTAATATTTGTTGTTTTGATTTAAGTTTCCTTATATGAGAAATGATGTATTTTAATGAAATGATCTCTGTTTCTTCGGAAAGATTTGCAAATTCAGCTGGGTGTGGTGGCACACACCTGTAATCCCAGTACTTGGGCAACTGAGACAAGAGGACCACAGGTTCGAAGACAGCATCAGCAATATAGGGAGACTCTCAGCAATTAAGTGAGACCCTGTCTGAGAAGAAAAAAATAAAATAAGTCTGGGGGTGTAGCTTGGAGGAGGAATGGCCCTGGGTTCAATCCCCAGCACCACACACACAAAAAAATTTGTAAATACATGATATTATATGCATATAATATCTTTGAATCAATGTTCCTCCCTTCTTAATATCACAGTACCACAAAATACATTAAGCATTGTTAAATGAATTTAGATTCTAATCAAGAATGCTGAACTAAGAATATGATTGTATATATTCAAACATTCATGAGGATTTGGAGAAAAACTCAGTTCCTGATACATGTTAGTAGCTTTCTAATATTTTCAAATTTCTTTCTGATAGTCTTTCTTAAATCCTGGATCATTTAACTGAATTCTGAAACAAAAACACTCTTCAGCCCACTAAATCTAGAAGTAATATTCTCTCCTAAGAATTCTATTCCAAGTTCATTTATGACTTTTTTACCTTTTCTCTACAGTACCCCCTCCACTCAAGCAACTCACAAAATACATAGGATGGCACACAGCAATATTGAAAGATGAGGATCATCTCTCACAGGAAAAAGTTAAACATTTTGCAAATTCTATCCAGAAGGAAAGAAAAAAAACCTTTAGCAATTGCGGTGATACCTTAGGGGTGAACATGACAGCTGTTTTAACAGCTGGAAAGTCACGTCTCTTGACAGCTCAGCAAAAGTGCTGTAGACTGCTGAACATATCAGAAAGAAAGTGTGCAAGAGCAAACTGTCTCAGAACTTCTACAAGACAAATTGATCTAACAGCTTTGCTCCTCTGAATAGTTTATAGCCATAAGCTGTCAGCAGGTTGGATCTAAGACCTGGGAAGGTTTCCAGCTTGCCATTATTCTGAAATCCCTCTTGAGGTCTCAGATTAGGGATGCTTTAAGGGAAATGAAAACTCCTATTTGATAATTAGTATTACTGATTGGAAAAATGATAATCAACTGCCCATGTAGTATTTCTGACTGAAATACTACATGGGCAAGGGGAAGGGAAAGGTTCTTGGAAGTTATTATTTTTTTTAGAAAAATTATAGACTAGGAAGAAGGAAGACACATAGTTAACCACTGATAAGAGTAATATGGTCTTGTTACATTTCCATCCCTGGAATATGATGTATTTTCATCAAATGTCTAAATTTAGCTTCTTGGACTTCTTCCCCTCCTTCTCTCCCTCCGTTCTTTTCTTCCTTCCTGCCTTTCTTCCTCCCTTCTCTCCATATACTTATGAATACCAGTATATCCATAATCCGTATGTTAAGCCTGGGTTAGTGCTGAAATAGATGTTACCTGCCCTCATGGACCTGATGAGACGACGATTAATCAAGGAATTCCAGGCAAAGTGAACGGTACCTGCAAATATCCTTAAGTAAAAAGAACATGATGAATTGGGAGAAGGAAGAGCAGCATGCCAAAGTGTACAGGCAAGAGCAAGCCAAGAATCTGTAAGCCACATTAACCTTAGACCTTATTCTAAATATAGCCAGGAACTTTGGAAGCTTTAAAAAGAAGAGAAAAAGAGCCTCAATTAGATTTTCATTTATTACAGATCATCTGGAGACCGAATAGAGATTTGGGGGAGTAAGTGCTTGTAGGATACAGTGAAGACTTAGCTTTAGGATACAAGTTGGAAAAATATTGCTGTGGTCAAGAAGGGGGAGGATGCTGGTGATATGACCAACTATGGGGATAGAGAGGAGAGAACAGACTTGGAAGATGGAGGAAGTGGAATGTTTGGAACTTAGCTATCTATTTGGGACATCATGCATAAAGAACAATCTAAATTATTAAATTTCTTTGATATACAAAAATGTTAAAGTTATACTTTTATCGAGAGTTGATATAAATGATTATAAGTAGTACTAATTTATTTGACACCTGCTTTCATATGTATATAAATATACACATATATGTACTTGCATATATAATTATTTAATTATGTAACAATTGAATTTAAATATTTGTGTATAAAACATATATTTCTGTGTAAATAAATCTATATATTAATTCAATTATATATTTGATTCAAGCTTCATGAAAAATCAAACATAATTAAGTAATTATTTATATATACATACATGAAAAATATATGATTATTTATGGCCCATTTCAAGTTTGAATAAAACTAATGGATTCAATATATTGATAAAATAATTATTTTTTTTGTGGTACTGGGGATTGAACTCGGGCATTCTACCTCTGAGCTACATCCCCAGCCCATTTTATTTTATTTTATTTTTTTTTTTGCGGTACCGGGGACTGAACGCAGGGGCGTTCTACCTCCGCGCCACGCCCCCAGCCCTATTCTTTTATGCTTTATTTTTGAAACCGGGTCTCACGAAGTTGCAGAGGGCCTCACTAGGTAGAGAGAGAGAGAGAGGGACAGGTAGAGGGAGAGAGAGAGAGAGAGAGAGGAGAGAGGAGAGATAAAGTGCGCGCGCCCGCGCATGCGTGCTGAGGTTGGCTGCGAACTCGGATCCTCAGGTCTCCGCCTCCCACCATTTTATTTTTTATTTTGAAACAGGGTCTCACTAAGTTGCAGAGGGCCTCACTAAGTTGCTGCAATCCTCCTGTCTCAGCTTCCTAAGTACTGGGATTACAGGTGTGCACCACCATGCCTGGATTAAAATAATTATCTTTAAAACACATATCTAATATCAACTGCCTCTTGTTCCTCTATTGTACAGGTTGGCCCATGGGCCAAATTCAGTTCATGGCTTTCTTTTGTGAATAAAGTTTTATTAGAACACAGACACATTCCCTCTTCTTTACATATTATCTGTGGCTGCTTTTGAACTATAACATCAATATTGAATATTTGAGATGGAGAATGTATGTCTCACTGAGATAAAATTCTATCTGGCCTTTTACATGAAAAGTTTGTCAATTCCTGATCTCACAATATTCACTTAATTTATTAAAACACTTTTTTGTGTTTTTTTTTTCTTGCTGTATAGAAAACTAATCACATTGTGGAATTGTATATTTTTCTGTTTACCACTGAGAAATAATTACCACAAGAGAAAGAAACATTAAATTGGCTAGATCAAATTTTTAAAATATAGTTCCCATCAAATATCTAAAGTAGAGAATTTGTATAGAATTTGGTATTACTTTTGGATGCCAAATTCTGTAAAGATCCACCCATCTCCTACTGAAAGAATTTTAAGAATGTTTTAGTCATAAAGTAAAATATTAAACTATTTGTAAAATTGATAAATTGAGTTGAGTGAATATTTTTGTAAGTGTTCTGCCTGTGAAATAGTGAGTAGAATACAAGGTGCCTGAAATATTGAATTATGTATTATCTCTATTGATAGCTGCTAAAGTATTTCTGAGGCTACCTAGGTATCAAAATAGCAAAAAAGAAGGGCTTTAAAAATTTTCCCAAAAGGTTTCTCATCTTGATTGCTTGTTATAAAACCGTTAGCCAATGTCAAATCAATTTGAGTGGATTCCTACAAAAATAAAGTTTAAGTTTGAATTAACTTTTCACCAAATGGTTTTCACGAAGCATGAAATTATTTCAGTGCTGAGAATCACCAGTTGAAATTATATCCTTGTCAAAATTTGTCTAATTAGTCATCACTCATGGCAACTGGTTCTTTTTCCCCTTTGCACAACTGGAGCTATTTGCGTTGAGAGGATGGTACTTCCATTCCCCAACTGCTGCTGGAAACCGGCTCTGTGAAGAGTCTCCTTGTAGCTGAGAAATTCCTTATGGGATGTGTTAAGTATGTCCTTGAACCTGACAGCAGAGACAGACACATTCCCATTGCCAGTAAGTGTTATGACAGCATCATTAAAAAGCTCTGGCAGCATGAAGCCTGTAAACTACACGCTATGTATCAAAGACCCCATCAGTAACTAAAAGACAGTTGTCTTCACAAAAAAGAGAGGGTCTGAGTGTTTTCTGTACCTATATCTTCCTTGCTGTTTCCTTCAGTCTCCTTAATGACCTAAACTAAAATGCCTTATTTTGTCTCTATACTTTGAAACTGAATATATATTCAGTTTCATAATTATTTATAATCATTATATGTTATACATAATTGTTTTGCATATAAAAAATTATATATATATGATTTTACATTTACATGAGAGATGGAATGAATCAAGGCCAAAATGTGGATGTTAAAATTCTTAGTGCAAAACATAAAGAAATAGATGTAGTACTTTCCATGTATTCTTCAGTGGGGGCAGGGAGATTCCTTCCTTGAATTTGAGAGGGTTAATACTTCTATCAGAATTTTTTTGCTATGGTTTTATTAAAATTAAGGAGATATTATTCCACAATTAATTAAAGTTTTATTGAGCAAAAGGATGGTCTCCATATATTCCTTTATTTTTTTAATCATTAGGCATTGAATATAAGCCAGACCTGAAGTTGCAAAAGCAAATCAGACCTGGCCTCTAAATTATGAACAATGGGTCAGGTGAAGAAGGAGAATAGATCAGAGAGAAAAGGCCTTATGTTCAAAAACTTGAGGTTTAAAAGATAGCACAATGGATTCTGTTGTGTCATTTAAAAGATAGCACAATGGATTCTGTTGTGTCATGAATGAAACTCAGTCTCAATAGGGCTTACAAAGTCTTGTATCATTGAGTTCTTCCCTCCCTCCTGACATGATAGCACTTTGCTTGTGTGTATAATAAACTACTTTCCATCTCCTGACTGTTGCATTAATGGTTCCCTAAGCCTAGCAAGGTCTTTCCAGACTATTGGCAAAACAATTTCAGGTTCTTGAAATTCATATCTTTGCTGAAATGTTACTTCATCCGTAAGCTCCATCTCTACCCTGGACTACCTCCCACTTCATTATTGTGTTATCTCACCTTTTATATTTACTTCATCACACCTACTTTATGACATAATTTTATTTGGATATTAATTAATTTACTTATCTTTCTCTCCCATTATCAGAGAGTTTTTCTCTTTGATGTACCACATTCTGAGGGGCTAGCACAATGCCTTGTTCCTGGAAGAAATATAATAAATACTTTTTGTGTGTGTGTGTGGTACCGGGGATTGAACGCAGGGACAGTCTACCTCCGCACCACACCCCCGGTCCTATTTTTTATACTTTATTTTGAAACCGAGTCTCATGAAGTTGCGGAGGGCCTCACTAAGGAGAGAGAGAGAGAGAGAGACAGCGAGAGAGCTGAGGCTGGCCATGAACCCGGATCCTCTGGTCTCCGCCTCCCAAAGTACTGGGATTACAAGCGTGCGCCACCACGCCAGGCTAATAAATACTTTTTAAATGCATATTCTAAAAATCTAGTGGATAAAATCCAGTGATAATGCAGGACAATTCATTAGAAATCAAATAATGTAGACCATTTGAAGACCTTGTTAATAAATACTGAAATTTATCTTAAGGACAATAGGGAGGTGTAGATGGCTTTAAGTGGCATTCATAGACTTATCCTTTCCTCTTTTCTTCAACTTTGAAGTATTTATACATTTTTTGTAATTCCGTAATATGTTCTTTTTGTTGGGTCTTCCATGGATTTCCAACCAAGAATTGACCATTTTCTTATGTGTACCTCTATTATAACCATTTTCTATTGCTACAAGCACTTATTTTCCTTATTTGTGTGCATTCTGAGAGTCTAAGAAACTACAGAGTAAAGTTAATGTTATTTTCTTTGTTTTGCATAGTGTCCTCTCTAGAGTCACTGCTCAATAAATGTTTACAAAATGATGATTGGCCACAACAGAAAATGTGGATACTTTATTCCCTGGGAGTTGGGTGGGTGGAAATACTACAGTGTTAGGCTAAGTCGCCTTGGATGATAGATGTTGGAACCTTTGTATTGTCATGGCATATTGGTAATCCTTTCATACTATTGAATTGGTGAGAGCTATGGCACAAGTTCATTACTAAGGAAGTTAAGGCTTTGTAGTGAATGAAAATAGCACTTTACTAGCTGCATACATAGATAGTGATAATAAAAATAAGTATTCCACTTCTTTTATCATTTTTGCACCAATAATCCTGCCATCTCACCAACATGTGCTACTATTTCCAAGGTCTCTGGGTGAGGGTAGAGCTGGTTCACCATAATGTCCTGCTTGGATTATGGTCTCTGCATTTCCCATCTCTTGTATTTAAGAAAATAAAGTCCTTATTTCTCTAGGTGTCTGTGACTTAGCCCATCTGTATGCCACAATAGCAGAAAAAAAAATCTTCCCAGTTCTGAGTGAGTCGGGGGTTGCTCAGCCTCATGGAGATGGTCTCATAGAAGGCAGAGTCTGGGACTGGAAGGTTCCATGGCTCACTTGTCAGGTCTGTGGTTTCTATCACATTGTAACACAAAGGGCAAGCTTTATCTCTGATGGTTTATGGTACATATGTACATGCATAAAGACTTCATCAAAGGAAATAAAGTGGATATGGGTTGAATTTTAACCATCATAAAGAACACATTATAAATATATATATATATGTATATATACACACACAAACACATCAATTCTTCTTCTCTTATTAACACTTAAAAATCCACTGAATTATTTATTTTTGATAGTTCTATGTTATTTAAATGGAATGCCATCCAAAAGATTTACATATTTCTTTTTAGCAGAAGTCCTTCCAATGAGCTATTCTGTTCAGCTCTCCAAAGAGGAATGTAATTTTTAAAAATAATTCCTCCCCACTCCCCTATAGTTGGAAGGCATAATCATTTAAGGAGTGAAGCTAATTTTATTTTCTTTTTTGTTTTATAGACTGCATTTACTACTTTCAGCCCCAGGGTAATTACAGTCATGCAAACCTTAAAAACAATTTCAGCATGACTTTTAAGGACAAATTCTACCCACTTTCATTATAGAAACTGAACAGTATTCTTCCTCCTTAAATTGCTCTCAGGGGGAAAAACATGTTTCTATGGTGAATTTTGTGACATAATTTGCAAAACATTGGCATTTTGGACTCAGGGAACAATTATTTCTTGTCCTTAATTATGTTAAAGTCATCTTTGAGAAACTCTATTCACGGATCCATGGTGATTGGAATAGTGGAATAGCTCACTTTTTTTAATCTGAAGATGTTAAGTCATTAAAACCCCTTTTCTCCTAAATAAACAATTTTTGGTCTTAAGAGATGAACAATAATCAACTAAATTAAAAAAAATAATTCATTGAGTGCCTCTGGTCACAATGCATCAGGCCTTGACAGTGTGGTGATACAAAGATAAAGGGAAGATGATTCTGCCATCTAAGAGATTAGTATCAGGTTTGAAAATAGCAAAGATACAAATAACTCTGAAAAAATGTCCAAGCTAATCAGTGCTTCAATCCAGGAGCACACATGCCTCTGTATATTCTAATATGAATCAAAGAGTAAAATTACCCAGATAAAATTATGGTACTGGTCACATAAAGAATTGTAAAAAGTGAACAATTTTCTTTCCTTTATCAAAAGTCTCATAAGAAAAGTACAAACAGGAAGTTCTTTGGAAAATAAAGCTTCACTACCTGCTCAGGAAAGATAGCAAATGTGGTTCAAATACCTCTCTGCACATCTGGGCATCATGAAAAACTTTTGGATGCTGAAACATTAGAACTCAGTGGCCACAGAAACTTGACACTCCTTATACCCTGTCTTCCCTCAACAGGGTAGGTAGAATCTACTGTAGAATCTCAGATAACATCCTGAGAGCTTTGAGGGTAGAGTCAATTTTCTTCTTGACCTTCAGAAGTTTAGTACTCATAGGACTATGTAACAAAAGACAAGGGGAAAAATACATAAAAGATGCCTATTTGTGTGAATTAAGTAATTTCATGGTCAGTGGTAATTATGTGGCAAATTTTCTTCTCACCCATAATTAACAAGGATTTCAAAGTTTGCAAATTGGATTTCTAGTCAGAAAATTAAGCAAAGTTACCAAAAGCTAAAATGTACTGTGAAACATTTTAAAGGACCATTACCTTAATAAAATGACTTGTTCTAGCCTTTCTTTTCTGAACTTAGTTTTCTATATGGGAATACTAACTTTCAAAAGAGACAATTGCATTCATATGAATTAAAGTCAAGAACTAGTCTAAAATACATCTTTCTTAGCCAAGCCCTGAAATGATTGGTTCTGCAGAAGGATAAAGTTATTGATAATTTCAGGAATATTGGAAAATTCATCAGTAACACTCATGAATTGTAAGTGGGAGAAATGATCTTGAGCTACTTTTCAGGGCTTTTATGATAGTAACCACATCATTTTGTTACCATGAAAATTGAAAATTTGAGTTCTTGCACTGTACCAAGCGTAGGGTGCTAGAGGCCTACTAAAAAGGAGAACAAAGCAAAGAAGGAAACAACCCATTTTCTGTCCTAACTCAATCCAGTTGTTAACCCAATCCATTTGTGACTAACTGAGCAGGATTTTATATGGGAGGGGGGCAGAACCTTTAGGATGCATCAAATGTCCTATTGAATATGTAATACCCTTACTGGGATAGAGGGGTGCTAGGTAAATTTTTGCATATAATACAATGCCAATATGAGGTAAATACACATGCCCATTTTACAGATGAATGAAGATTTCAATCCTCCATCTAGTAATTGGCAGAGCAAGGATTCAAACAAAGACTGTTTGTCTCCCAAACTTATGCTAGGAACTGGTATCGTATAAAATAATTTATACCATACTTTATAAAGTTTACTTTTTAGTTTATAAAATAATTATATAGTCCTTGTTTGTCAGTAAAAAACAATTTTGTGGTGTATTTAAACTCTCTTCTGTGGTTTACTCAAAATATACATCCTACATTTCTTCTTAACGAGACTGTGAAGTTTGTTGTTAAGAAAAACTTGACTTTGTTCAAGAAAAAATTACTCTGACCCTGGTTTAAATGGTTGGGAAGACTTTATTCAAGACTATTGTAATTGGAGTATTGAATAGTAGACAGAGACTGGAATACTGTCTGAATACAGTAAGGACAGCTGGGGATTTATGGCCAAGGAGGAGGTATTCAGTGGATGGAGATTACTTAAGAGGAGACATTAAGGATGGGGAGATTGTTGTTAACTTGACCTAATTCCTTGCTAAAGGTAGGCCAAGGTCTTAGAAATCAAGGGTGGGAGATGAGGAACTTGATGATATTTCAAGGGTGGGGGAATTTTAACTAAAGGAATTTAGCAGATTTCTAACTAAAACTAGGATAGACATGCAGAAGACAGAATGCGCAAGGTCAAGACCTAGTGGAGAAAATGGATTAGAAGAGTTGGATTAAAGTTTGGCCAAGGAGAGCAAGGTTTGTCAGTCTTTCCTCTTCTTCAAGAGATGTTTTTCTTCTGGGTGTGGTAGCACATGCCAGTAATCCCAGTTACTTAAGAGGCTGAGACAAGAGGATTCTAGGTTCAACGCCAGCCTCACCAATTTAGTAGAGATCCTGTTTCAAAAAATATAAATAAAAAGGGCTGGGGGTATAGCTCTAAGGTAGATTGCTCCTGGGTTAAATCTCCAGTACCAAAAAAAAGATGTTTTTCTTTTTCTTTCTTCTAAACAATATACATCTATTTCTTGTTCAGCTGTCTTTTGTTCATTAAGGGAACGACTGAACCATCTGTTGAGACTGGGTAATAGAGGATATTTACTGGATGGTGTGAGACATCAAACATTTAACGAGTGGGATTTTAGGAAAACAAAGATTAAAGGTTGGGGCTGACTGTAAACCTAGTTTCTGAGTCTGGAGGACAGCCAGTTGAGAAGATTTCTCTATGTTAGCCTTGAAGCATCTATTAAGAGGGAGAGTGAGAACAGCAGTGGATATCTGGCAGATTTCCTGGTGTGAACTTTGGATGTCTATGGCGATGTCATAGATGTGATGACACAGTAAAAATGTGGGTGTTTGGTGACAATCCTGAATGGCCTCCACAGCAGTGGGCACAAAGTGTGCACAATCTGTTGTGGTGACCAGTTCTTAGAGCTTTAGCTTCAAAGGCTTCTGTAGTTCCTTGGGGGTAAGATCAGTTATAAGACCACAGAGTCCCAAATAAATGTCTAGGCAGTGTGGTCTCAGCTCTCAGGGACATGATGTCAGGAGACAAAATGGAAATGTTCATTTGGAAGGTTGTAGTCTGATCCTCAAGGTAGCTAGAAGAATTAGGAATTTAGTGAGGACCAACAAAATACAGTGACAGCAGGATCCAGTCTGATTTACAGGTAGATTATAAAGTGAAAGTAAAATATAGCTTCCCAAGAAGTGAAAATAGTTCAGAGACAATGGACAGAACTACATCTAGTAACCCACAAAGGTGTACTAGTTTTCTGTTGAAATATGACATTTCTCTTTATAACTACTACTTTTTATGAGTAAAGGTAACCAAGTAATGTTATTTTCATTTACAAAATAAATATGGTCTTTTTAGATTTGACCTGATTATTTACAGAAGTGCAATAAGAATGGTAATTGACCACATAGACTTTTAAATGTTAATTTTGCTGGAATTTTTCATAAAGAATCTAATATTAGATTTGTGATGGCTGAGGTGAGGGGGGGTAGAATCCAGGGGCATTCTACCTCTGAGCTACACTCTGAGCCTTATTTTATTTTTTAATTTGAAACAGGATCTCACTAAGTTACCAGGTAATGGTGGTTTCGAACCTGTGATCCTCCTGTCTCAGTCTCCCAAATTCAGATTAGAATTTTAAAAGTTTCTCAAGGTTACAAAAGCTGACTTTATCTATACACTTGAGTGAATGCATCTAGTATCTATACATTGGGATGGATTTCTCTTTTTTCAGATCCCCCAAATATCCTGTTTTATGCTAAAAAGTTCTCTTATTTAACTACCTGCCAGGCAGGGAATCCTATAAGTAGGTATAAGACTGGTTTTCCCAGTAGTGCTTCGTAAACATTGGATTCATAAAGTCAACAGATCTATAAAACTGTCTGGTCATATCTGATTCTATGCATTTTCAGTCTTAAATATGACATCCCAATCAAATTCTTGGTTATATAACCACTTTTTCCAACCACATCTAATTACAAAGAGGATAGATTTTTATTGAACTTATGCAAATAACTTTATTGCCATCAATATTGGAACATACAATTAGAGTCTCTGGATTCCGGAGGCATTAGTCAAAGGGAAAAAATAAATGTTTTATTTCATTTTCAAAAGTATAATCTACTAATTGCTGCAAGCTATAGATAGCTTAAGAGAAAGAGGTTTCTTATATCCAGAAAACAGAACAGAAAAGAACCAACAATGTTCCCCCCAAAATGTCATGGAAAAAATTAGAGTAATTCTTTATCTGCTCATTTATTCTCATGTAATTAATTATTGCTTTGCTTGATCTTGTTTTGCCAATTTCAAGAGCCTGTAAGTTTTCTCCAAGAGTTCTGGAAATCCTTGCTTCAGTCCAATGGTATGGTCTCAAAACCATTTAAGCAATTTCATGAGTCTGTACCCCAGAATAAATGTCATACTTTTATAAAGCCAACAACATCAACATAGTCTTATTTGCCAAAGATTTGTCAAAACTAAATAAGCTTGATAAGAATTTGGACTGATTTCTATGTTTTGAGGAGTTTCAGAAATAACTTATATACATCCTCATTTATATCAAAACCAATCAGAATAGCTCTCCTCTACAGGATTTTATGAATTAATTTGGTAATACTATCCAAAGGTAGAAAAATATTACATATACATAACATTTGTACATGTATACATAAACAAAAAAGACGATGCAATCTGAGATGTCTCTAGCATTCATTTGAGAATTTTAGCTGGGCATTGTGGTGCATAGCTATAATCTCAGTACTTGGAAGGCTGAGACAGGTAGATGGCAGGTTGAAGGACAGCCTCAGCAAGTAGTGAGACTCTTAGCAACCTAGCAAGACCTTGTTTCAAAATAAAAAATAAAATAGGGCTAGGGGTATAGCTTGGAGGTAGAATGCCCCTGGATTCAATCCCCAGTACCAAGAAAATAAAAAATAAAATTTTAGCTATAAGTAAGGTAAACACAATAATACAAAACTCAATGGTTTATGTATAATTGACTCTGTCTTTGCCCTTCTTCCTATTGTAATACAAATTGTGGTTTTGACAAATCAGACAAATTAAGGTTACTTGCTAAATATTAAGGCTAAAGCTTTCTATCAATATTTTGGGAGAAAAGATTTATTTTTTGTCGTGCTGTGTAGTTACTTATGGGAGTCCCTGAATTCCTTGAGAACCTCCAGTAGGGGCAGGGACCTAAAGTTCATTTGATAGTAGTGAGTTAGGGGAGCTGTAGTAAAAAAAAGAAAAAGAAGTCTAGCAGAGTGTTGACAAAAGGTTAGACTAGGTGGACAGTTGAAGGACCAATCAAAGGATTCACAGGAATTTAGGGAAAGAACCAAGATGGCAAGAGGATAAAAAAAGGAAGGAATCAAAACAATGGGAGCGAGATGTGACTTAGAAGAGCCAGTTTGGTGAAGACATTCAAGTTCCAAATTATCCTTAGTGAAATCATGCTAGCAAGAAGGAAGCAGTCAGGACCACCCTGGTAGAGAATAAGCAGACGTTTAGAGAAGGAAGGTTTCCATCAACTGAGAAATTCCCTCATTCTTAACTAACCATAACCCACAAGCAGATTCTGGGTCTCTGACCCAGCCTTGATGTCTTTTAAACACAGGGGTCCTCAACTCTGGCCCAGACTCTGTGAGTGTGGGACTCCAACCCATCTTCTAGAGTACACTTAGAATTTGAAGACTCAAAGTTTCACCTTGATGTCATCTTTAATATGGAAAATAAATAAGCCCAATTTGAGCTTGCTAAATAAACTATGTTAATTTCTTGGCTTATGCCAAGAAATTTCCTGGAATAGCCCCATCTTTAGGTTTGACTTTCTTTTGAGGTGGTCTGCCCTTTTTGGTGCTGGGGATTGAACCCAGGGCATTGTGCATGCAAGGCAAGCACTTTGCCACTGAGCTACATCCCAGTCCTTGCCCCAGCTTGAGATATGGCTAAAGCCAAGATTTTGTGTTTCTCCATTTATCATGTCTGCTTTAATCTTTCCTTATCTTAATTCGAAGTCAGATTCTATTCATGAAGCAGCTAACATGGCCAGAAGTATCTCCAGGGTGGCCTATCAAATACGAAATAAGAAATATATATGGAAAGATTATATTCAATTATCATTATGGTTTAGATATCAGATGTCCCCCATAAAAGCACATGTGTTGGCAGGCAGTAAGGTTCAGTGGTGTGGCATGGGTGCATGGGTGCAGGAGGTGGATCACTGTGGGTATGGCCTTAGGAACTATCTATATCTATCCCTGGCTTCTCCCCTTCCTCTCTCTCTCTCTCTCTCTCTCTCTCTCTCTCTCTCTCCCTCCCTCCCTCCTCCGCTTCGTAACTGAGGTGAGAGCAACCCTTTCTCCTCCAGCATGCCCTACCTCTGAGTGCTTTCTGGTTTAGAGTCAGCCAAACCTCTGAAACCATGATCCAATAAACTTTTCTTCCTCTATGTTGTGCTTGTCAGGTATTTTCATCACAGTTATGAAAAGACTGACTAAAAAATTATGGGCATATTGAATGTTAGGTATCTGGAACTCCTAAGTAAAGATGTGCTATTAATATTTGGCTACATGGTCCCTCAAAGAGAAAGAAAGTAGAAGAAAACATTAACATCTTTTGGAAAAAATTGAATAAATTTCCTGAACCTCAGTTTCTTCATCTGTAAAACAGGGTTAATAATTATGAAAGCTTGACAGAAACTTTATGAAGATAAAATCAGTTAATGCATATAAATGAGTTAGTACCTCACATATAATAAGCACTTACCCTTAACTATCATCACCAACTTCTTAATTTTGTCCTATAATTAAGACGTTAGTGCTATGACACAGGTGTCCCTCAGAGGGGTATCAGTCTGCAAATTATTACCAGTCCATAATAGCATAAGTTCTGATATTGAAAATAAGCATTCATATAATTTTATAAAAAATTACCAGAGTAATTTTAGGCATATTGAATCTAATAATTAAAATGTGGCTTGTATTTTATTATCTTTTACAAAAGCATCCATTCATAGTAGATTTAAGGAAAATAAAAAGGAACAATTGCCCTTCACCATAAATGGTTTGAGAAATGCTGGTCTAGACTAGAGATAGAGCAAAAGGGACCATTTGCACATGGCTAGAAATGTGGTAGTTTGAACTTAAAACCCACCATATGACAAATATAATCCAACCTTTTCTTGACCACTATAGTTTTTTTCTTCTCTCTTGAAAACACTCATCTTTTTTTAAAACAAGATATCTACCTATACCAAGGATAGAATGTAAGAACTGTTACTTACATTTAATTTTTTTCCTTTTTCAAAAAGTTGAAGAAGAATTTCTGAAATGGACTCATGTATAATTATAATGCAGATGATAGTAATCATGGGCTATTTGGTGAGGAATTGTGGGTATCTTTTATTGCTGACCTGGCTATCACTGTACAGTATTTTGCAACCTTAAACTCCCACCATGGAGTGCATTTGTGGCAAAGAAATTATAGCTTTCCATATCTTAAGCAGATAAGTGAACATAATTGAGAAATGACTTAAACTCTACCTACACAATCACTGAAAATGAAATCCTCAGTCAATCCACAGTTCTTTCTTCTCTACCATACTGTGAGCTTGCCTTTTTTTTCCCCTCTCTTAATCAACTGGTAGTTATGGCATTCTGTATGCAGAGTCTTAATAACTAGTTCACGGGTATAAGTAATCAGAACTGCATATTGATTAAATTTTAATTATAATAAAACAAGATTTTAAGAAATCTAAGAGGAGGGTACTCTGAATCAAGCCAATTAAGGGTTTTATTGAATTTAAGAGATTTACAACATTCTACCAGGCTTCTTTTCTCCTGAGTGATGGATGTCACCTATAATTTAAAAGGGAAACAAAGGAAATATGCTTTTTCAATGTGCAATAAACTATAATTTTACTTGCACTAAATTATCTCCTTTCAAAAAGGGCTTTATTTTTCCTCCAACTATGAGCTCGTGGATTTTCCTGTGTGATACAGTAATGTCTTTACAGTTTGCATTTCCTTAACAGATCTTTTCTGACACAAACTTTGAAAACACCTTTTGATCTCAGATTCATAATTATCCAGTGAAGCGTCTTAGTCCGCCTTTCATAGAACAGCAGTTTCTTGTAGGAATCAGGAAAGGGTGATATATTCAGTAGGAAGATTCAAGGTCCTTGATAAATGTAGTGTGATCTCAGGGATTTCACAAAGGCTGTGTGTTTGAATGTCCTTTTATGTGTATAGAAATAACGCTAGTCCTATTCATTCCACTAGTGGCTTTGTGAAATGAAGATCACATGAGATAATGGATAGGAAATCAGTTTGAACATGCATTAATGTATTCAAAATGCAAAATATTACTATTTTCTCACCAAAGAGACTCTGGGGAGGTACATTTTTTTTTGTTCCTCACAATGAATGTATAAATTAATGCTGTGGAAGCAATATAGACTTTGATGACCTTGTGGCTAATAAACAATACATTAATAAGGACACGGTTATTCACAGGTTGTTTCTTTCCTTCCAGTATACTTTCACAACCTTGGAGCTTCTACCATGCTTTGCTTTGATCCTTATCTCCATGGTTTTAATTTGACTTCTTTTCAAAATCAAACCTCCTCCCCCAACACATCTGGGGATGTAAGGGAGGGTTCTTATATATTATAAAACTTTAGAATATGGAAAAGGCAACATCCCAGTTAGGGACTTATGATTATTTACCAATTACTAGATTTGCTCAGATGGGTGCCAATTCCTACCTTCTCAGGAGAGTTAGGGGTTCAACTATAATATCATTGCAATAGAAACTCAAAAAAAAAAAAAGGTCTAGAGCTAATAAGATCTGTCAGAGTTCTTTCAAATTGAGGCAAAGGGTCCGGACATTTATACCACTGCGTCAGCCAGTCCTACAGGAGAGCTGCCTTGGGGAAAGAAGTACAGCTTGGGAGAGGCAATTTCCTTGGTCAATGGCAGGCACTAAAAGGGACTCGGCTTTAAGTAATGAGAAGCCAACACTCCTAGCAGTGAGTGAGTAGAGACTGAGCATCCTTTTACTGCAGAAAATAAATGACACTTCATAGCTTCAACATGGAGGTATGGGGGGTTGTCAAGCAAAATCTTGAAATCTCGAGTTTGGCCAAAGTGCATATTTAAGAAAAGAATTGCTTAGTGGAGAAAATTATACATTTTCTGCTTTACAAGATATTATAAAATACTCTTTAATAATAGTATATCAATTTGCACTCTCCCGGTCGGGTATGAGAATGCCAGTTTCTCAATATTTTTGACAACATATGGCATTTCCAACCTTAAAAAAGGATAGACTTATGGGCATGATATAATATATTATTGTTGATATTTTAATTTCTTGGGTTTTTGGTGAAATTAAGCATATGCTTTTTTTTCTTCTTTGTCTATTTGTGTTTTATCTTCTGTAAATTGTCTATACTGTTTGTTAATTTGTTTTACTTATTTCTTATTGATTTAGAGGATATGGAAGCAGAGAGATTTACACATACTGAACATAACACATTGTCAGTTTTGTGCATTGCTATTAGCATTGCTTTTAATGTCACTTTCAGTCTATAATTACCTGTTTACTTTGTGAAATTTTTATCTTTATATAATAACTTTTAATGGTTTAATTTTTGCCCTTATAGTTTATATTTTCCTCTGTCATTCTAATTCTTTTTCAATGTTCTGATAATTAAATGTGTTCTTGTATATTCTTTTGAAAAATGCGTCAAAAGTTTGCTTTTACACTGGGTGTAGTGGCACATGTCTATAGTCCCAGAACTTGGGAGGCTGAGATAGGAGAATTGCATTTGAGACCAGCCTCAGCAACTTAGCAAGACTCTTAGCAACCTAGCAAGACCATGTTTCAAAAAAAAAAATAAAATAAAATAAAAAGGGCTGGGTATGTAGCTCAGAGGTAACTAATCTTGGGTTCAATACCCACTATAAAATAAAAAAAGAAAGTTTGCTTTTACAATTAAATGATTTTTTACAAGTAAATTATTTTTGTGTACTGTATAAAGTACAGATCCATATATATTACCAATTATCTGAACACTGTTAAATAATTTCATTTCTGGTATATTAACATGGTTTAATATATCCATGAGTCTTTTTTATTGTTCATACTAGTTTGATCACAGGTTATTTTTTGTGCTAATCCTATACTCTTTTAATAACAATGATGTTGTTGTATTCTTTAATTTTTTTTACTAATTTGATATACAGTAGGGTAAACTTTCTCCTTCTAACTTATTCTTTTATTTTTATTTTTTATTTCTTTTTTGTTGTTATTGTACTGGGAATTGAACTCAGGGGCGTTCTACTTCCGAGCTACACCCCGCAGCCTGATTTTATTTTTTATTTTGAAACAGGGTCTCGCTAAGTTGCTGAGACTGGTCTTAAACCTGTGATCCTCCTGTCTCAGTCTCACAAGTACTGGGATTATAAGTGTATGCCACCACACCTGGCTTTACCTTATTCTTTAATTTTTTTTTTTACTAATTTTGGTCTTGTGGTGATAAGTTGATAGATGCATATATAGAGAGATAGATACATAGATGATGTAGAGATAAATGCTTATAATATTCCATTAAAACCCTATGGGGGTTTTAATGTAATTTTCATTGGTTTAAATCAGTATTTTAATTTGGAAAACTTCACATTATTTCATTTTATCATCCATGATTCCATGATCATACTATATATTTGCTTTATTGCCATTTTTGCTATATTCAAAGCTTCTTTATGTCCATCAATGATATTTTACAACTTTTCTCTGTAAAGGCTCACGCATCTTTTTGTTAGGTTATTCCTGGGTACCTTAATTTTATTTTTTTAACATCATTGTGTATGCAATCTTTTTCTTATTAAAAACCATAACCTTAGCCCTAGGATTTAGTCAGTTAATAACCACACTTACAAAATCTCTTTTCAGTTATAATCAGATGTTTCTATGTCTATCCTCTAATAGGTTATAAACTCAAAGGGTACCCCAAAAGTCATAGTACTTCAATAAATGTCTGATACTTGGGTGGATGACTGAATGCCTGTATTTCAGTTACTCTTTCTGTATATCATTGAAAACTTTTTTGTGGTCCAGTTTTCTCTGCTGTTACTAATCTATCAAATGAGTTTGGTGAGAAAGTTCTCAGGGTCTGTAAAGGGCTTTCGATTTCCTTGCGTTTGAGTATGGACTTGACTGTCTGAACTAGAGAGAAGTGATATAGATCTCTTGCCCAGCACAGGATTTACTGTTTGAACCTGCATCCGGGCTCCAGTTCTGCAGTATTAAAAGTAGCTGCTGCCTGGATGGATTTCTTAAGCTGACTTGTCCCTTCCTGAGGTGAACACGTTTAGAGGTGACCACACTGCCAATCAAGGACAAGTTGTGAAACAGAAGCAATCTGAACCTGCACACGCAAACACTAAATCTTCAGATGTTTCTCCAATCTTTTCCACAAATGGGTTATTTCCAGATTTATTTTGCCCTGGCTCTGTTGCAAGTAACCCCCTGGGAGGTCTGTCTACCTGTCAGGTGCAGCATTTTGACTCATGAATTCTCCTTCCAGAGCAAGGATAACATTAACAAATGGAGAAAGAAAAATGTAGCGAAGAGGGATTTAAAATTTCAATTTAAATAAAATGGCAAGAATAGGCATTGATCTATTCAGAATGTCCTTTCAGGTTTGAACAAAGACCTTCTCACACTCAAGGAATTTTTTATTTTTATGGGGCCTTTGTATTATGAATAAAATATTCTTTGGTATACTAGTAATAATGCATTAAGTTTGTAAGAGACTACTTATCCAGGTTTTGAAGCACTTTTTTAAGAGTCTTTCTTCTTCTTTTCAATGTTCCCTGTCCTAGGAAGGTAAAGTTGCATCCATATTTTTGTAATTTATATCACTTAGAATGTTTTTCACTAATCCTGGTCCGGAGGAATTTGAGCTGTATATTCCTCATTTTATTCTTATTTTAGTGCAAGCATTCTGATACAGATGAGGAAAAGCAATCATCATACAAAATTTCCCTCCCCAAACATGAACGTTTTCTTTCGTAACCAAGATGGAAAGGGAACATATTAAGACAGTCACAATGTTGAAGCCTGAAGCTATGGATGTCTCTGATTTCCTTAAATAGTCCAACATACTTATCTGAACAAACAAAATCAACTTCTTATGAGGAATAATAAATGATTATCAGCAACAACGATAACAATACTATTATCAACATCACCTTAACACTAATAATAGTGGACATTAGACACATGTATTCCAGGAACTACTTACATTATCTCACCTAATACAAATGTCTTCTAGATTGATAATTTTTAATCATCATTTTATAGATGAGGAACTAAGATGTAAAAAAATCTAAATTGTCTCCCTAAGATTACAGAGCTAGAAATAATTGAATCCGGGTTCAAACTGATAACTCCCTGATATAAGCCAATACTTTTAATTACTGCACTTACATTTTCTTTTCTCATTAAAATAGTGGTTATGCTACATAGAAAAGGAACACAAAAAGATTACTATGTATTTGATACCATAGATGAAACAAAAGATCATAAAATATCATTTCTGTAAAATGATTAGAATAATTTAGACTTGTTTCACATTTGGATTTTTTTTCAGAGACAGGTTCAATTACATATTGAACACAAAATGAACTATTTTTGCATGTCATTATGGCCAAGTGGAAATTCTCCATTTAGGGCTTGCTGAAGCCTATTAAAAAGGGGGTATCCTATGTGTAAATCACAAATATCATTTGCAATTGTTTGGACAAGTGTGCCTTTTTCAGGATTCCCCCAATTTCTATCTATCTATCTATCTATCTATCTATCTATCTATCTATCTATCTATCTATCTATGTCTTTCCCCCTTCCTGTCCCTCTGTCTTTCTTACATCATTTTTAATAACCAAGGCTATTGTAGATGTATCACTTAAATGATAGTTGTTCTGCTTATTAAAATACATAACAAACACCAAATTGCCTCCCTAAGATTATGTTACTAGAAACAATTGGTCCAGGCATTAAATTGCTAATGTTTTAGTTGTGCTCTGAACTGATATGATTCCACGCTTGCTCTTCTGGTGGTAAATTCTTCATAATGTCTGAAACTGAGCATTGCTCCGCCTGCTTGTCTCTTTCTATATTCACTATTTATGTTTGCTGTTTACAAGCTCTTTATTTACTGAGCTGACTGGGTTATATACTGAACTAGACGGCTGCATCATCCTGGCTGCTTCCGAAGGCTTAAAATACAGTGCACCGTCAAAAGCAGCCATGCAGGAAGGGATCAGTGTGTCTGGAGTGCATGAGCTATCCCCTAAGAACTTGTTCTTTCTTTCTTTTTCTGCCTTCCTCTCTCTGGGAAGACTGTTTACTCTAGCTAAGAGGAATGTTGAAACTTGATTTAATGAAAAGGTTTAACACAAATCATCCCTTTGGTAGGATTAGTTGCACTTGTACCATTGGCAGAAAAGTCACCCTGAAATAACTATGCTATTGTAGAAGGGCACAAAGGGAGGAAAACTCAATTTTTCAACAGAGTACCCAAAAATTCCCTCAGTTCTAAATCCTACTTAGAAGAATGTTCATGATAAGCAAATAATATAGCAAGTGTTTTAAGGTAGGATTTGGTTGTTAGCTCCAGTTATCACCTTAATTACTGAGATGCTGATAACTCAAAACCATCTTTCTCTTTGTTTGACTTGGTTGGCTCTGCTAAGTACAATCCTCAGAAATGAACACAATAATTACAGCCAAAGTTCAATATTAAAGGGATACAATGGATTCTGGGATTTATATGTATATACTAGCTTGGGGATAGAACTTCTATGAATTACCAATAGTTTAATGGAAGTTTTTAAACTCTGAAGACAAATTACAAAGGTTTTAGAGATCAGTTTGTCTTTTAGTATTAGGTAAAAAAAAAAATTCAGCATATTGGCTCATATTTCCAAGGTTGTATGAAATTCTCATTCTGTGACTTTGCTTTGGCTGAGGAATAGGAAATCCTATTCTTGATATCAAATTCTTAATTTATTATAAATATTTCATAAGGGATGAATAATGATCATTCCATTTTCAGGCTTCTGTTATATTAAGTATATGATTAAATGATTAAAATAGCAGGGAGATGTTTTTAAAGCCCCAATAATTAGAAAACAAATTCATTGTTTTCCACAATTATTTTTGTCAGAATTTTGAAAAAAAAGAAGAAATTAAGAATTGGAAACTGATTTGCCAGGTGCCAAGGATGAAAAATTACCTGATATAAAAGAGTGTGATAATCTCTCCAGATGTTTCTTTGAACATTTCATTTTAAAAATATCCTTGTCTGGATGAAAATGAATTGTAAAAATGACATTTCTGTAATTACTAATGACTGCCCTTCCCTCAGAAAGATCTTCATTTGATTTCAAATATCCTGATTTTCCTTGAGAATTTAATCATAGTGGGGTCAGCCTCAAGACCCTGGGTCAGGAGGCTGTGCCCCTGAGGCTCCCTTTTAAGCTTGCCTCTCCTCTCAGTCTTTGGGTGAGAAGTTTGCATGACCATCAGTATCTCTGCTATTTTCCTTGTTACTCTGAGTTTTTGGAATTCTTTGACAAATAGATTTTTTATTGCTAATTTGATAGTAAAAGAAGTTCTCTGAGCATTAAGAGTAAGTTGCTTTAGCATTGGATAGCTTTCCTTTTGTAGAAGTTTTGTGATATTTATGCTGATTATTTTCTTTGTGTACTGATGTAGCTCTCATTTTATTTTCTTATAGAATAGTTAATGGAACTCACACATGCTTTAAAGCTCAAGAACACAATACTCAGTTGACAAGAACACTAAGAAAGCCTTGAAGAGCTAGACAACATGAGTTTTATCAAGATTCTTTGTTCTTTTCAAGAACATCATCAGTTATTTAATCTTTGCAGAATTTGCTGTGGTTAATTGTTAAACATTTCTCTTCTTTGCACTGAAAACAACTCTTCATTAGAAGAACAGTGACTTTTTAATCATATGTATACACACAAGTGCGCGTGCATGCGCGCACACACACGCACACACTTAGATACCACAAAACAAATATATGCATTTCTGCTATGGCCCACATTCTTCTTGAATTTGCTTCTTACAATAGACATAACAATCCAAATGATCTTTTTTACTCTTATTGGCATTGAGCATCAGAGTGTCCACTATTCACAGTTTTCTAGCCTGTTTAGGTGATCAGCAAGTGTACGTTTCTAATTATTCTAAAAAAGGTTTATTCAGTTTGAAAGAAGTGGCCATCTTGACATGCATCATGAGTCTATTTCAGCCTCATTACCTGAACTATTAGATTGCAAGGAAAGAATATTTAAATACTTATTTATTATCTAATTGCTAAAGAAGCCTGATAAATTTAAGTTGCTGGCTCACTGAAAATATAAAATAAATTGAGAAGTAACTGAATGATTGATTCATCTCCTTCAGGGGGTAAAAACATAAATGTGTCAAATCCAGTTATAGAGAATTGATGTTTTATGTAACTCCTTTTGAAGTTGAAATTAAATTTCCTTAAAAGGTTATATTAAAGAGGAGATGGGATGGAACCGTGAACCAACACACCATTACTCTAATAAATCTGGGAGAAAATACATTTTGAAAACTTTTCCAAAATGTGATATTAAATTGATTTATTCAGTCCTAAGCAGTAATTATGGAATGTGCTTATCTAGAATCCCTCTGCTTCTATTGATCCTCATGTCTTCTGATGAAAAGCTCATAATTTATTACATTCTTGAAGTTTAGAATTGTTAGAATTATTTATGATCCATGGTCCTAGGTGCTGGTAACTAAGGTAGCTGGAATGATAATTTTACAATTCAGCACACTGGCTATTTCTCTGAACCAAACAAGCAGCGGATGGGTCCTGGTAGTGTGTACACACACACACAAACACACACATGCATGCACACACATGCACATGCACGCATATACGCACATGCACACACATGCATGCACGCACACCCATGCGCATGCACACACATATACATATGGTTCTTGTGGGATTTTGGAAACCCATTATTGTACCTGGACACTAAGGGGTCTGTTAAGTGTGTTAAACTTTTATAATCCAGTTTTCCTCTGGGGTGCTTTATTGTTTAAGGAGGAATAACCCTTTCTGTATCTGTTTATATTAGCAAAATATGCTAAACTCAAAATCCTGCAAAAATATAGCTCTATAGCTCTCTGGTTCTATGTGCCCCTGACAGGCATATCTATAAGCAGTATAATAAAGAAGTCACTGAGGTGTTAGAGCGTTTCCCTAGTTGACTCTGTGCTCTCGATGGCCGTGCATTGTGACTTCAGACTAGACTATCTACTGCTCTTCACTTTAGAATTCATATGGCGTCTCCAAGTTACCCTCAAATCTGTTCTTCTTTTCCTGCTTCCTAGTTCTGTTGATGGAACCCAAGTCTGTCCGGTTACCTAGCACTAAACCTTGGAAACGTCTTTGACACTTTCTGTTCTCTCGTGTCTTTTATTGAGTTAGCAACAATGTCCCAGCAAGTCTGACTCCGTTAGTGTCACCCATCTACTCATTTCTTTCAATTCCCATGGACATTTCCATTTCAGGCCTCCATGACACCTCATTTGGGTAATAGCTATCTTCCCCTAAATGATCTCCCCACTTCCAGTCTCTTCTTCAGCCAATCCTTCCTGCTGCCAAATCAATCTTCCTAAAGCACAGCTCTAATTATGTCATTGTCTAGCTCAAAAACTTTTAATGGCTCCCCCTTGGCTCATTAATTAAATTTAAATTCTTCCACTTGGCAACCATGATTCTGGGCAATTTGAAGATACCATCCTTTCTTTTGCACTTTTCCAACCACTACTCTATTACTTGATCATGTCAACCATATCATAGTTTATGTACTGAGATTTCATACACACTATGATTATTTCAATTTAGGACTTTTGACATCTCTTTAGTAAATAAGATTAATAGAAAATAACATCTACATGCCAGGCGTGGTGGCGTACACCTGTAATCCCAGTACTTGGGGGGCTGAGACAGGAGGATAGCAGGTTTGTAGCCAGCCTCAACAACATAGAGAGGCCCTCTGCAAATTAGTGAGACCCTGTTTCAAATTTAAAAAATAAAATAGGGTTGGGAGTATAGCTCGGAGGTAGAATGCCCCTGAGTTCAATCCCTCATAAAACAACAACAAAATAACATCTACAAAACTACCATTGATTATAATTATGCTATCACTATTTTATTGTAAATAGAAGGCATATACATTTGGGAAAATAATTGTTTTAAAAATGAACCAATTTGTCTTTATAAAACACTAGCAATTCTGTGCTTAATTTTCCTTTGACTGAAAATGTCTGAATCACTTCCATATTGGTGCAGAACCAAAGAATTAGATTATGTAGCAAACATACACTGTGCTTTTGACCTTAAATGGTGTTCTTCTATCTGTTGAAAGTTTTTCAAGGGAAGGAACTGTGTGTGTCTCCTCATTCCGTGGATCAGCAATGCTCCATACACTTGAGAAAAACTCAATAATTTCCTGAGCACAGATCATGCTACCTATGCAGTTACTGAATAATAACTCAATCATGTTGTTCCTAAGAGTGATTTACTATAAATGATTCTCTGATCATTCAATGTGGAATAAACATGGGTCAAAATTTGTACTCTTCACTGGGCTGTGATTGAGAAACAAAAACTGGAAAAACAGCTGGGCATGGAGTCACACGCCTGTAATCCCAGAACTTAGAGGCTGAGATCGGAGGATTGCATGTTCAAAGCCAGCCTCAGCAACATAGTGAGAATCTCAGCAACCTAGCGAGACCCTGTTTCGAAAAAATAAAAATAAAAAAGATTGGAGGAGTAACTCGGGTGTAGAATGCACCTGGGTTCAGTCCCCAGTACCAAAACAAAATGAAACAAAACAAAAACAAAAACAAAACAAAACAAAAACCTGTAAAAACAATAAATTCCTTTCCAAGTGCTCTTTCATGCCATGGACTAGATTATTTTGAAAGTCAAATCACTTTATACTATTCAGATGGACGTTCATAATTAGAGAGTAAGCCGGGCGTGGTGGCGCACACTTGTAATCCCAGTACTTTGGGAGGCGGAGACCGGAGGATCCGGGTTCGCAGCCAGCCTCAGCTCGCTTGCTCTCTCTCTCCCTGTCTCTCTCTCTCTCTCTCCTTAGTGAGGCCCTCCGCAACTTCCTGAGACCCGGTTTCAAAATAAAGTATAAAAAATAGGGCTGGTGGTGTAGCGCGGAAGTAGAATGCCCCTGGGTTCAATCCCCGGTACCGCAAAAAAAAAAAAAAAAAATTAGAGAGTATATGTTTTTCAAATGCTTAGAGCACATATATTTGCAATAGAAGATAATATTTGAAAATGGTATTGTCCTAGAAGATCAAAACTTTTATAAATTGAGTATCAATATTTTTTTTCTGTAAAGTGCCAGATAGGAAATATTTTAGGCACAGTAAGTAAATGGGCCGTACACTCTTTGTTGTAAACACTTAACTTGGCTGCTACAGGATGAAGGCAGCCATAGATGGTATTAGACAATATAGAAATGAGTGAGAATGGCTGTGTTCCAACAAAACCTCACTCAGGGACATGAAAATGTGAATTTCACATAATTCTTACATGTTGTAAAATATTTTCTTTTGAATGGTTTTCGACTATTTAAAAACATAAAAGTCATTCTTATCTCATGGGTCATGTAAAAGCAGTGATAGATCGCCAACATCAGCGATAAATGTATCACGGGCTTAAACGGCTAAATACATTGACACCATTGAAGAAAAGGCTTATAGAAAGGTGAATTCGTTTCGGTATAGTAAATTCAGAATGAAAGGTTTATCTTCATTCTTACATACCAGAGTTATCATTGGAACTTTATATATAACTATTTATGTATTAATTAATTAATTAATTAATTTATTCATTGTGGTTCTGGAGGTTGAACCCAGGGATGTTTTACCTCTGAGCTACACCTCCAGCCCTATTTTATTTTTTTATTTTGAAACATGGTCTCACTAAGTTGCTGAGGGCCTTGATAAATGGCTGAAGCTGGCCTCAAACCTGCAATCCTCCTGTCTCAGCTTCCCAAGTAACTGGGATTACAGGCATGTGCTGCTGCGTTTTGCTCTGAAATGATCCTTAAATGTGAGAATTCTTAAATGTTCAGGAATCTACTGTTCACACAGTAGAATAGAGAGAAATTTATTTTCTCCCCGTTAATCCATAGTTAGATGTCTGATTGTCTTTTGTAGATTAGGGGATTCAGGGAAGCTAGAGACCTAGGAAGACTACCTTGTGCTGTAGGGGAAGACTTTGTCTTAAATTATGCGTGACTTTTCTTGGTTCTGTGTTTTATAGTCAAAGCCTCCCAAGTGGTTTGATAGCCCATCTCTGAAGGAATGTACCCTATCTAGATTTTAAATCATACCGGCAGAAGGAACCCAGCAGAAATTTCTATTACATTTTTCAGGGAAAAGCCAGGAGTGCTTTCCTTTCTACTTGAACCTTTCTGTACTTTTTAAAAGTACATTTTCAGGCAGAAACTTGTCTTTTTATATACCTGTCTCCTGACAATATTTTCCTCAGGGTCTTCTGTTCCACCTCAGGTGAGCAGGTCTAATTTGGCCTTGAAATATTAATTGTAGTCTCTGGTGAAAGGATAAATTTTCATGCCTGAAGGATATCTATAAAAATACACACGCAATGTGTGAAGCTCATTACTTTCCCATAGGGTTCAGCTCTCGCTGCTTTCAAATTCTTGGTAGCTAAAGGAAACCTGCTCTTTGGTTTTGGGTTATGGCTTAAGTTAACAATTCTCTATCATTAAAGGTTTAAATCCTTAGGCTATTTAAAAATGTTGTGGGCTATTTCATATTGTAGAACACGCCCGTTTAATAAAACAAGCAGCGGATTACATAAGAAAAAGGACCTATTTTATTCATATATCTTTTTCATAATTCTTTTCTATCACAACCTTTATCCAAATCATTCTTATTCTTTTGGGTCTATACTCCTGCATATGGAACAGCTCATCTTGGTATTTCTGTTCCTTCAAGAACTGTTGAGAATTCAACTTCCTAAAGTACCCCTAATTTGATACTGAGAAGAAAAGAGTTAGATATAACCAAACTCTGAAGTATCCCCTCACCTGAATGGTCTAGCTTTTATTATACATACCTTATATTTGAATAGCACCTTTTCTTTTTATTTTTTCCCATTATTGGGGTACAAACCCAGGGGCTTGCACATGTTAGGCAAGTTATCTACCATTGAGCCAAATACCCAGCTTTTTTTTTTTTTTTGGTACTAGGGATTGAACCTAGTACCTACTTTTGAGTTATACCCCCAGACCTATTTTATTTTGAAACAGGGTCTCACTAACTTGCTAAGGACCTCACTAATTGTTGAGGTTGTCTTCTTTTTTTATGTTTTTATTGGTGCATTGTAGTCTCACATCACAATGGGTATCAGTTTGATGTTAACATAGATGCACACAGCTCTTGGTGTCCCTCCCCCCCGCTTCCCCCCCGCCTTCCCCCCACATGTAGCACTGAGAATGATGTTGGTATAATCTCACATATACACATTGTTTATGACAGTAATTCCATGGATTCACTACTTTCTTACCCTTCCCCTTCCCTTGTACCCCTTCCCTTGCACCACTGAGGGTTCTCCATTGTCATTGGTTGTCTTCTAAACTGTGAGTGATCCTTCTGTCTCAGCTTGTGCCCGACTCCAGCCCTTCCTATTTTATTTTGAGACAGAGTCTTGCCAAGTTTCCAGGCTGGGCTTCTACTTGCAACCTTCCTGCCTCAGCCTCCCAGGTAGCTGAGATTACAGGCATGTGCCGCCACACCCAGAAACATCACCATGCCCATGCCCTGAACACTTAATCTTTTGAAAAGCAATTTTAAAATATATTTTAGGGGATGTGTTATGTGGAAAATATTAGAATGAGACAGACTTTACTAGCACTTCAGAATTCTCTAATTATTAATCTGTTTATTCTTTCAACAAACATACTAAGTACAAGATCTGAGCTACTCACTTTGTAGGATTTATTTATTTATTTATTTATTTATTTATTTATTTATGCTACTGGGGATTGAACCCGGGGACATTCTATCTCTGAGTTACACCCCCAACCCTATTTTATTTTTATTTTTATTTTATTTATTTTTTGTTGTTGTTGTACTGGGTATGGAACCCAGGTATCTTCTACCTCCAGGCTACACCCCCAGACCTATTTTATTTTTTATTTGGAAACAGAGTCTCACTAAGTCGTGGAGAGCCTCACTAATTTGCCGAGGTTGGCTTTGAACCGGCGATCCTCCTGTCTCAGCCTCCCAAGTACTAGGATTATGAAAGTGTACCACCATGCCCAGCTTGATTTTTATTTTGAAACAGGGTCTCACTAGGCTGATGAGAGTCTCACTACTTGCTGAGGCTGTCCTCGAACCTGCAATCCTCCTGTCTCAGCCTTCCAAGTACTAGAATTACAGGTGTGCGCCACCATGCCTGGCTTGTAGGCTCTGGTAAATACAAAAGTAAATAGGAGGGATCTGTTTCCAAAAAATATGTAATCTAGGGCCCAGAAAACACACACACACACACACACACACACACACACACACACACGAAAAAAGAGAAAAAGAAAAGAAAAGAAAGAAGCCAAGATTCAACAATTACAAGGTCTCATGAAACATAATCGCCTTGGGAGGCAAAGGTGTAGTTTCTGATAAGAGACAGAATGCAGGTTATGACAGGTTTTAATAACTATCAGTATGCAACTTATCCCAAAGAAATCAAACATGCATGAATTTTCTCATCAAGACATAGCTTTGGACGAGGTACAAGGTCTTCGGGTGCCATGAATGACAGAACTCAGCTGTGTAATTGAACATCCTTGATTCCCCATTCATATTGGCAAATGTTATTTTTGTCTGCTGAAAATGATAGAAGGATACTTCCCACCAGGAGAGGTGAGATGAGTCTAAATGAAACCTATAATTCATATGATTATAGCCACCGCAAATGAAAGAATCTGATTTTCCAGGAAACCTAATAATAGGCAAGACCATGGGGGCAAAATAGCAATCAGAGATTAGTCAAACATCCTCCACATTTATGGAGAAAAAAATCTGTGTTTCTTTTAATTCTGCTCAGAGCCATGCAGAGAAGCTGATGTTGCCACTCAGTCTATCATGCCACCGTCCATACTCAGACACCTATTTGCATAGACACGACTTTTACTTTTCTGAAGCCTGATTGTGTTGATGCTTCTGACAAAGTTTCTTTCTATTCTCAGGTGCACCTTTGATTCAGATTGGTTTTCTTTAACTTGATTAGCTGCTTTTCACTCCTCTCTGTCTCTCTGTCTCTCTGTCCCTCTCTCTCTTTTTTTTCTGAGCACCCATAGAGAGGACAGTTTACCTCTTTGGACTTCTGTGACCTCATCCCTATTATGCAGGTGCCTAAGATTCCTTTCAAACTAACATCCTGTGGCTTCTCTCTGCAATTCTCAAAAGAAGAAACACAGATTTCTTTTTTTCCATTGAAAAGCACCTGACTCCTCCTGCCCTGCAAATAAAGCCCAAATTATTTTATATCCTAAATATTTTTCCTGCAACAGAACAGTTAATACCAGGGCATATATAGGTTCTCAGAACAATAACTATCAGTAGCTTGTTTAATGTGAGACAACAGAACCTATTTTTAGAGAACCAATTTTAAATGATTCATTGTGAGATTAAAAACAATAATATATTATTTTTTTATTAATGACTTGACAAGGAAGTGTAATGAGCAAAATTCTACAAGTTCTTAATTTTAGAGTAGCTTGGAAAAGGTCCTAGAAATTTAGATGAATAGTTGTTATTATAATTCACAGGTCATTTTTTAATGTTTGATGAAAACTCTTATTTTTTTAGCTATTCCATTTATTCTTTTTCTGCTTTACTTCTTCTCATACTTTTTTGAAAATTAAGTTGTTCAATTTCCACTTCTCTGCCTCTTATTTTTCTAATGCCTACTACAATTCTCCCAGTTGCCATAGAGCTCTTTCTTCCTCCTCCAAAACTTATCAAAAGTAAAATATTTCTAAAATGTATTGTTCTTAACATAAGACTCAAAGAAAGCTTTTATGTTTCTTTTTCATTTTCCTGGGATCTTAAAAAAATCAACAATAACAGCTATCATTGCTTTTGTCAGATAAAGTTTATCTCAATATCTTCATACATAGCTGTCTTTTGTCCAAATAGGTTTCTTTAAAATCAATTGAAGTATTTTTAGTTTAGTGTTTTTTCTTGTTTTTGTACTGAGGATTGAACTCAGGACTTCATGCATACTAGGCAAGTGCTCTACCACTGCACTACATCCTCCAGACCTTAGTATTTTTTGTTTATTAGAATTGTTTAAGAAGCAATGCTAGAGAATACATTATTGAACTGCTAATGTGTTAGGGCATCTTCTGGATTAGCAATGTTACACTTGTTATCACACATATAATTATAATTTTTTTTGAGGCAGGCATTGTTATCTTCATTTTCTAGAAGAACAATAAATGAGCTTTGAGTAGTACGCCTGTGATAAAGTAATTAGCTGGCAATGGTTGGAACAGAGGAGAGGCGCAGTTTTATTTATTTATTTATTTTTTTTTTTGCGGTACCGGGGATTGAACCCAGGGGCGTTCTACCTCCGCACTACACCCCGGCCCTATTTTTTTATACTTTATTTTGAAACCGGGTCTCATGAAATTGTGGAGGGCCTCAACTAGAGAGAGAGAGAGAGAGACAGGGAGAGAGATAGAGAGAGAGAGTTGAGGCTGGCCGCGAACCCGGATCCTCCAGTCTCCACCTCCCAAAGTACTGGGATTACAAGCATGTGCCACCATGCCCGGCCTTCGGAGAGGCGCAGTTTTAAACACAGGTATAGGCGATCCCTAAGCACATCCTCTGTTCCTTATCACTGTTGATCATACAAGACCAAGTATATAAACACCAGCCAGGAAAGATTTCTTAAATTCTAAAGAAAAACATTTACAGTGACTGAAAATCACTGTACAGTATAGTACAAAACTTGCCTTCAGCCTCTTTCTTATCAGAGGTGATTTGTTTGTGGGCCAAAAAACTGTCAACCAGTTACCTGGACCATCACAGGAAGATGGCTGCACAGGCGATATCCCGATTGTGGTTTTAACTTAAGGCTGGATCAGGGGCTATACGTCCACATGACAAACATTTGTGGTGTCTTGAGGAATGCACATTTATTACTGGATTACTAAACTTCCAGAAAATATTTTACTTTCCCTCCTTACCATGTGACAGGATTATTTTACTCATCCGATCATGACTCAATGCTAGCTACAACTGGGCGTTCCTCCACATTGCTGTACACACAGCCACCATCTACTTAGGACCCTCCAAAACTCTGCCTTCCTACCAGCTATGCAGACTTTGATAAATTTGAATTCCTATAATGTGTAAAGTGAACACCATTGTTGTTTTTATAGTACAGACAAAATATTACTTGCTTTTTAAACTCTATCCCTTAGTTCCTTCAAAAGGAAGGGCTGGCAGTTCAGTAAATGAGAAGCAGAGAAAATAATTCCTACATTGGAGCACATGAACCCAAAGTTTCTTAGAAAACACATGAGTTTTTTGTATCTAAGACTATGGTGAAAAGGTGTTAGAGGAAGCTGTGTGGGATCTCTAGAGAAGGCACTTTGAAGGTGTTGGTAGGCAGCCAGGGGTGGTGGCACATGCCTATAATCTCAGTACTTAGGAGGTTGAGACAGGAGAATCACAGGTTTGAGGCCAGAATCAGCAATCTGTCAAGACCCTCAGCAACTTAGTAAGACCCTGTTTAAAAAAATAAAAAATAGCCAGGCGTGGTGGCGCATGCTTGTAATCCCAGTACTTGGGAGGCTGAGACCAGAGGATAAGGGTTTGTGGCCAGCCTCAGCTACTTAGTGAGGCCCTCTGCAACTTAGTGAGAGCCTGTTTCAAAATAAAGAATATAAAATAGGGCTGGGGGTATAGCCCAGAGGTAGAATGCCCCTGGGGTCAATCCCAAGTACTGCCAAATAAATAAATAAATAAATAAATAAATAAATAAATAAAAGGGCCAGGGGTGTAATTCAGAGGCAGAATTCACCTGGGTAAAATCCCCAGTACCTCGGGGCGGGGGTGAGGAGAAAATGGGAGGCAAGCAAGATGGAGGATTTGAGCTTCTTCAAAGCACTGATGGTTTCCCTTTGCGCATTCATGAAATGAAGACGGAGTATGTTTAGCTTACTGGGTCTGGCTTTGTGGAAAGCAGAGGTCTATAGTCAGGTGTACTAAGCAGATGGAGTTAATGCCTGCTTAGATGAAAAGAATGAAGAAGCCGGGTGTGGTGGCGCACGCTTGTAATTCCAGTACTTTGGGAGGCGGAGACCGGAGGATCCAGGTTCGCGGCCAGCCTCAGTTGTCTCTCTCTTTCTGTCTCTCTCCTAAGTGAGGCCCTCTGCAACTTCGTGAGACCCAGTTTCAAAATAAAGTATAAAAAATAGGGCCGGGGGTGTAGCGCGGAGGTAGAAGGCCCCTGGGTTCAATCCCCGGTACCGCAAAAAAAAAAAAAAGAAAAAGAAAAAAAGAAAAGGATGAAGAATCGGATGAAGCCCCATCCCAAAGTTTCAGTAATGTCTGTTTTTTGTTTAATGTAGGTTCTTTTAACTTCTCCCCAAGACTCAGTCTGAGATAACAGACACCCATGAAGTAACACCCATCAGAACTACCTGAACGCTTTTCTCAGGAAGTCTTCCAGTTCTCCGCTGCTTCCAGCCCTCACTCCCCAGCTCTCTGTCCCTTTCCTCCCAACACATCCTGGGTTATCCTCACTTTCTCACCCTCCTGGCTCCCCCTCTAGAGCCTTCCCAGATCCAGCGGGACTTGAACAACTGTATACTCAGAGTCAGACTATTATAGGCTAGAAACCTGCTCGGGTTAATGGGGAAGGAGACATTTTTACCTCATTTCATTTACTGGCCATGGTATGAGTGAAGTAATAGAATTATAAAATCACTGGCAGGAGGATTAAGTGAAAATAATGCCTATAGCCTCTTGTACATACAAGTAATGAAAAAAAATATATATGATTTTACAATGAACAGTGGTCCTACAGTACTTCAAGAAGGAAACGCTAACTTTAGCTGAATAAGAATAGAGAATAGCTTGCTATTAATAGAGGATTGGCTGACATGAAGTACAATAATCAAATATCTATGCAATCTTTTTTTTAGGAGGAGAGCATTATTTTTACCAAATAAAATTGTTTTTAACTGAAAGATAAATTCTCTCCAGGTTATAAGAGGGATAATTTTATTAGGATCATACTTCCATATTATAAGATGTAGGACAAACCAATATTTTTTATTTTCTGTAAACAATAATAGATGTACTTGGAATTTTCAAACTTTAATCTTAGAATCAAAAACATACACATAGATTCTTGAAGCAGATAGTTTCTTGAGATTTACATACCTACTACATACATATGTCTCAAGAAATTACACAAAGATCTCAAAGAAACTATGGAAATTTGATATTCAGATATAAATACAAGTTTATGGCCGGGCGTGGTGGCGCACGCTTGTAATCCCAGTACTTTGGGAGGCGGAGACCGGAGGATCAGGGTTCACAGCCAGCCTCAGCTCTTTCCCTCTTTCTCTCTCTCTCTCTCTCTCTCTCTCTCTCTCTCTCTCTCTCTCTCCTTAGCGAGGCCCTCCGCAACTTCGTGAGACCCGGTTTCAAAATAAAGTATAAAAAATAGGGCCGGGGGCGTAGCGCGGAGGTAGAACGCCCCTGCGTTCAATCTCCGGTACCGCAAAAAAAAAAATAAAAAATAAAAAAAAATAAATAAATACAAGTTTATGGATATAGGGAAATCAGAAGTTAAGCAATATACCTCAATTTCATGGTTGAAATGATAATTATTTCTCTCATATGTGAAAGCTAGACAGGAAAAACAAAATGAAATGGAAGGATCTCATGTAAATTAGGAGAGACCAGTAGAGTGGAGGAAAATGACTGGGATGGAGGGGGATGGAAAAGGGGAAGCACAGGCATGGGGAAGGAAACACATCATATAATGCTATGTGCATGTACGAATGTATCACTACACATCTCTCTATCATGCACAGGGAGGGAGGAGGGAAGGGGAAGGGGAAATATGGGGAAGGAAACAGACCAAATAATAGTGTGTGCATATATGAATGTGTCACTATGAAGTTCACTATCATTTACAATTATAATTCACCAATAAAAATTATCAAATCAAAAAGACTTAGACTGATATTTTAAAACTGAATCAGAGGTTGAACTCAGGTCTGCAATAATGCCCAAGCCTTCACATGATCTTCCCATCATGCCCTGGCTTCCTAAGACAAAAGTTGTGATGCAGAGTCTCAGAAATTTCCATGTAGTTAAGACATTTGGTGAAAAAACAAAAGAGGACCAATCTTGGCTATGAAAACCACTTCCAAGAATAAGCAAAGATTTGTCTTCAGTGAACCAAATAAAGGACTCCCCAAATAATTGGTGTACTTAATGGAGAAGAAAAGTCCAAAGTGGCAAAGTGGTAAAGTATGTTTGGGATTCTGTAAGTCAGTGGAGTAACCTTGAATGCTTGAACTATTTTATCCAAATTGAAATGCAGAAAAATTTGTTTTCCCTTGAAATTAAATGTTCTCAATTGGTATCCTAGTGTCCTCTCATATTATTTAATTCCATGCTATTAAAATTAATAATAATTATCATCCTCATGCTTTGGCCATCTATGCTCCAGGGTAGAGAGAAATGTATAAGCTGGTCTGAAATGGTTTGAAATCATTCAATTTGGGGCACAGAAGCAGCCTCCAAAACACCCCACAAGCAGATGGTAATAATAAAACCTGTTTTCTGAATTGGTTGCATATCATTTCAGATCAGAAATCATTACTGTTCTGAGGGCAATAGGAAAGATATTTTGTAAGTTTTGCATATTACACTTAAAAGTACTGCCAACTTCTACTTCATTGTTCCACTTCACTAACATTAATGGATAATCTGAGTAAAACTGGCTTGTTTTGCTCTCCTCATAGAAATGGCCTGGTCTCAGCATAAGCATCCAAACAAATAACCACATAACAACTCTAAAAGCTTTGAAAAATTATGTTTATCTTTATTGAAGATTTTCTTAAGGGGAAACTAAGGAAATTATACCACACAGCACGAAGCAAAACATCCTGAAAATCCTTCCATGTCCTGAAAACCCTCCCCAAAGTTAAGTCCATCATCAAACAGCTGTCTTGCAAGGCACAATTCTGTAACTAAATGCCCCAACATGCACACCAGGCTTTACTTACCATATTCTTTAGAGATGGTGGGTCCCTTAATCCTTTCAATGTTACATAAAAATGCCACCATTAACTATGGATGAGTCATTTTCTTGCATTTTCTTGTAAATTTCATGGGTGTGTGCTTATAGTTCTTTCTTAATGGCAATAGATTACCAGACTATGTGGTATTTCTCTCTCTCTCTCTCTCTCTCTCTCTCTCTCTCTCTCTCTCTTTCTCAAGACTCTATTTCCTATTCCCTACCTTGCCCAACATCCTAACCTCTCAGACCATTAACTTGATCCCTTGAGATATGCCTTTATGACCATGAACTCTTAACACCACAGCACAGGCAATCTGGCTCGGCTAATGATGTTCTTAGCAAGAAGAAATTCACTTAATGACCTGTGTGGGAGCCACACTTTCAATCGCATGGACATTCTGAGCAACAAAAATGGAATTTCTATCTGAGTGTAAAAATGGAAGTTCTATCTAAGTATAAAAGATACACAGAGTTTTAGGTATCTGTTTGTGTGCTCAGGAACACAAGGACAGTTGCATAGAAGTGATATATAGTAAGAGATCTCATTCCTGGATACCAGTGGCGATTTTCCTAGGGAGATACCCATGTGATGCTTTTTTGTTTTGATTTTTCCAACTCGATTCAATGATAGTTAGGATTTCAATAAAATGTAAAAAAAGGTTTATGTGTCTATTAACAGAAAACATATAATTGCCCTTGTTGCCTTTATTCGTGGATATAGTAAAGGACTCTTACAAGGCACAGAGCAATGCTGAAGCAGTCATTAATAGTTCTCTTTCCTCACTCTCTTTTCTCCAAAACATTTTTTGTTTGCTTGTTTATTTTAAGGTGGGTACAGACACAGTCTTCTGTTTCTGAGTTAATTGAAATGAAGCTGTAAATCCACAGATATGTAGTTCAAGAGAGCCTCTGACAGTTTCCCAGTCCCTTCAAATAACAGAAGACAGCTAACATTGACAAAAGTAAAATGACTTCCTCCAGGTCAAATAACAGGGCAGAGACTTTGAACTTCCCCTGACCACCACAGCACAGATACCTAGTATACACCAGGCACTAAATACATACTCTGTAAATGTTAATTAAGTGAATAAAATGATGAATGAATTTGTTAATGCCACAGCTGTTACCAGTATGCACAATCCCTGATTCCTTGCCATTCCTTGTATTACCCCCCAAATAGCTCCCTGTACCAAATTTCACAGGACTTCTGGACCTCTTTTAATCCTCCCTGGTAATGAAGGGAATAGTCACGAGTATGAGATGAAGGGCAGCCGATGGCTAAACAGTGTATACTATTGTTCTAAATGATGGAATCTAAGGCACAAAGAAAGGAAAACTGTGTGTAAGATGCATGACCAGAAACTATTTGAGATTCACAGACATGCTAGACTAGAAACTGGGGCCAAGTGTTTTTAAAAGGGTGAGTCTGTGATATAGCAACACACAATGACAGGCATTTCTACTTTAGCATTATGCCCCAAATAAAAAGCTAACTTCAGTGATGTAATGGGCACCTCGGTGAGCTTCCTTTAGGTATGTGTCTAATGTGTTCATAGAGGAGATCAGAGCACAAATGAAAAGCATCATATTAGATTATCTAAAATCCCTTGGAACATGTGCACATGCATTCATTATTTTATTTTTATAAATGGTTTTCATTACACATGCAAAATATATTCAATTTTTATAATTTAGTTCCCTTGAAATTTATGAACATGTTGAAAAAAAATAATTAGAAATGCTATCATCTAGATAGAATTACTGTTAACATTTTCATTTATATACATTCAAAATTTTTCTAGGCCAATATATGTCTCTGTATTTTGCTTTTGGAAAATTAAAATGATACATGTTAAGCCGGGCGTGGTGGCGCACGCTTGTAATCCCAGTACTTTGGGAGGCGGAGACGGGAGGATCCGGGTTCGCGGCCAGCCTCAGCTCTCTCTCTCTCTCTCTCCCTCTCTCTACCTAGTGAGGCCCTCTGCAACTTTGTGAGACCCAGTTTCAAAATAAAGTATAAAAAATAGGGCCAGGGGTGTAGCGCAAAGGTAGAACGCCCCTCGGTTCAATCCCAGGTACCGCAAAATAAATAAGAATAAAATAAAATAAAATAAAATAAAATAAAATAAAATAAAATAAAATAAAATGATACATGTAAAATGCCACTCAGCCTCTCCTGCTGGTGGTCTTTCCCTCCTTCCTCTATTCTCACTGGTATGTGAGCTTGTTTGGGTATGAGTCAGCTGGTGTGGGAATATTAGTGCGGCTATTGTTCTTATGCTGAAAAGACGATTCTGAATTGAGTCATACGTTCATAAAAATATGCTCTGCATGTAAATGTGCCTGTTGCTGCTCCATATTTTACTTCCAATTAAGCATTTCTAATGAGGTAGATATTAAAATGTTTTTGCGAGCCGGGCGTGGTGGCGCACGCTTGTAATCCCAGTACTTTGGGAGGCGGAGACCGGAGGATCCGGGTTTGGGGCCAGCCTCAGCGCTCTCTCTCTCTCTCTCTCTCTCTCTCTCTCTCTTCTCTTCTCTCTCTCTCTCTCTCTCCTTAGTGAGGCCCTCCGCAACTTCGTGAGACCCGGTTTCAAAATAAAGTATAAAAAATAGGGCCGGGGGCGTAGCGCGGAGGTAGAACGTCCCTGCGTTCAATCCCCGGTACCGCAAAAAAAAAAAAAAAAAAAAAAAAAATGTTTTTGCGAGTTTATCCGATGGAGAAATAAAGTCAGGATTAAGTATGAAGAGAGAGCTTAGAATTAAACATTTTCCCCCACGTCATCTATCTAGTGAAGAATTTAGAACTGGATATTGCAGAGTGTTCCTGAAAAGGTAAGACTTTCTAAACTGCTCAGTGACTTGGAAGCCAAGCAGCTTTCAGGTGAGGAATGGATTCATTAATAAGTGGTATCAGACTTTAAAATAGTAGTCATTGAAACTCAGGGAATAACTGGGCAAGCTTTATCTTTGGAAGTGAAAGAAGAAAAATGACTGTGTACTGTATTCAGGAGACCATGTCAGATGTTCTAGAGCTGAGCTGTCCAATATGGTACCTATTAGACACATGACCTAAATTTAGATGAGATACCTACTCTTGATTATGAATATTTAACTGTGTGCCAAGTTATATGCCCAGGAAGTCACACTCTTATCTCATATGTAATAAAAGCATTATTACTTATAGCTTCACCTGATGCTTTTCATATGCCTGATATTTTATCCAGCTGCTCAGTGCAGTGTGGTCTGCTCCAAATTTTCATTTAATTTATAGATGGGAATTTAAAATTCTTTTCCTCTTTTATAATAATCATATTGCTATTTTTAAGAGTGGCATTTCATAAGAAAGAAAAGAAGGGTGTTTCTTAGAGTGACAGATTCTTAGGAACTTAGGACTTGAAGGCCTAGCAAGGCTGAGTTGACAACTATAACTATTCAGGAGTTTCTAACTATTAGCTTACATGCACATGGAACTAACTTAATATGCTTTCTGAAATAAATACTTGCATTTATGTAAGACTGTGAGCAATCACAGATTTGGGGATTTAATTCATTATGTCCCATCATCCTATATAAAGAAAACCTATAAAAACTTAAATTGAGCTGGGCGTGGTGGCGCACGCTTGTAATCCCAGTACTCTGGGAGGCGGACACCAGAGGATCTGGGTTCACGGCCAACCTCAGCTCTCTCTCTCTCTCTCTCTCTCTCCCTGTTTCTCTCTCTCTCTCTCTCTCTCTCTCTCTCTCTCTCTCTCTACCTAGTGATGCCCTCCGCAACTTCGTGAGACCCGGTTTCAAAATAAAGTATAAAAAAAATAGGGCCAGGGGTGTAGCGCGGAGGTAGAAAGCCCCTGGGTTCAATCCCCACTACTGCAAAAAAAAAAAAAAACTTAAATTGAACAATTTTATATAAGGCATTCTATAAAATTTTATAGATTTCTACAGGTGACCTATGCATAGGATGATGGGACATAATGGCATTAAATTATGATAATTCTAAAAAGAAGGGATACTGTAATAAATAGATATATGAGAGACAAATTGAAGCATTATTTAGAGGGTAGGTGAGAATCAAGTTTGTAGATTCAAGGCATGAAATGAGAAAGAAAGTTCAGAGCTATATATATAGGAAGGATATTGGCTCTTCCTCCCTCTCTTTCTTTCTTGTCCTCCTTTGGTGACTTCCTCCTTTATCCTCCCTCCTTCCTCCTCCTCCTTCTCCTTCTCCTTCTTCTTCTTCTTTAGATAATATAGCAATGATGTGCTTTTTAAAATTAATTGACCCTTCTACATGGGCTATTTCTGCCTATTCTGGCCTTTGCACACAGATGTATATACTTGCTTATATATCTTGTCTCTGATGCATAAATGCATGTGTATTCTTTGTATAGTCTTAAGAACAGAGCCATAAAGGTCTCTAGCTTTGAGGATCCTGGCCAATCTATCACCTATTTTGAGTTTCCTTCCCTATCACAATGAAGAAGTTGAACTAAAACAGAGATCTCAGCCCCAGCTACATGTTAGACTTGTTTGTATACATGTATACCATACATGCTTGGCTTCATCTTAAGCCAAATTAACAACAACAAAAACCAAACAAGTACATTTATTTTACAACTCTTCAGTCATGTTAATAAATTAGCAGGATTCAAGGTCAGTATTGAGAACCATTACATTTGATTATTCTACATACCCCATGCAACTTCAAAACCTTCTGTGGTAGTATTACCAGATTTAGCACATGGATACAAATACACTTGAATTTTAGAAAAAAAATAATATTTTAACATATACGAATTTCCAAATATTGCATAGGAATGCACTAATGGAAAAAAACTCAGTGTTTATCTGAAATCTAACTTTAAGTTGATGTTCTGTAGTTTATTTGGCCAACATTGTTATAGTTACTCATTTAACAAATATTTTTTGGAGGATCTGTGATTCAAGACCTGTCTAAGATCCAGAGGATATATCTGTAAACAAGGCTGATGCAGGTTTGGGGCCTATGAAACATATTTTAACAGAGACGGTTCTCATCCCCCCAAAATTTATTTAGTAAATGTCCACCCCCTCTGTTACTGCTAATTTTATTAGCTTTATAGAGCTAATAAAATGTTGATTATCTTAAGCAATTCAATTAAATCCATTGAAGCTAATTTGAATATTTTAAATAGGTTAGACAGATTTCTACTTTTTAAAAAATATGAAGAGAGGCATTTTATGTGTAACACACATCAGTTTTAACAACAGAATTATAAAACAATGAATGTACTTCTAAATATTCACATTCAACTGGGCATGGTGGTGCATGCTTATGATTCCAGTACTTGGGAGGCTGAGACAGGAGGATCACCAGTTTGCAGATAGCCTCAGCAACTTACTGAGGCCCTTCCCAACTTAGCAAGACCCTGTTTCAAAATCAAAAAAATAAAATAGGGCTGGGAGTGTATCTCAGAGGTAAAATGCCCCTAGGTTTAATCCCCAGTGCAACAAAAATATAAATAAATTAATTAATTAATTAATATCTATGTTCAAAGGCCACCTCAACAAAATATTTTAGAGCAATCATATTTTATATATGTATAATATATATATAATATATATATAATATATATATATATATATATATATATATTTGTGTGTGTGTGTGTGTGTGTGTGGTACTGGGGATTGAACCCAGGGGCATTCTACCTCATAGCTACACCCTCAGCCCTATTTTCCATTCTTTATCTTGAAACAGGGTCTCACTAAGTTGCAGAGGGCCTTACAAGTTGCTGAGGCTGCTTGCGAACCTCTGATCCTCCTATCTCAGCCACCCAAGTACTAGGATTACAAGCGTGTGCCACAACACCCGGCTCATATTTTATATTTTTGATAATTACTCTTAATAATTTAAAAAATAATTTATCAAACTGTAATTTCTATAAATATCTGCTAACTTAATGGATACTTATTTTTCACACTAGCTAATGAAGGACTCACACTAAATATGACAACTATTTTACCATTTTCTTATTGACTGTTTATGCTCATATTATGAATATTTTTTAACCCACAGTTCCTATCCATGAATTTTTTTCAGCCACAGTTATATATTCTGTGAGGGTTAGTAAAACTAGTTAATATTTTCTATAGTTGTTTTAACTACACACACAAATGTATTAAGTTGAAAAAAGCTGAAATAAATAAGGACTTATAATTTTAAAAATACTTATTAAAAGCGTGCTTAAACCCCACTTTTTACACTTCCTTTACTTTATTGAAAATATTTTCATGTATTAAAATATTTTTAATTGTTAATAATTACATGTAAGCACATAATTTACAACAGATTTGTTTTAAAACAATGTTGGTAACAGTTTTGATTAAGAAAATATTTGACATTTTTAAATCTTACCTGTGTAGTCAATGCATATGTGGTTTTCTTACCGTTAATTATTCATGATAACCTACTAGTATATTTGCCACTATTCCCATGAGACTGCCTACCTTATTCATTACTGACATTATTAATTATTGTGGTAAGCACACTTAACATGAAATCTGACAAACTTTTTAAGTATATGATACAGCAGTGTTAACTATAGACATGCTATTATACCACAGATCTCTAGAACTTAATCATTTTGTATTACTGAAGTTTCATTTATTAATCTCTTTGACTTTTGGGGGGAGGGGTATTGGGAATTGAACCCAGAAGCATTCTATGTCAGAGACACACTCCCATCCTTTTTTTTTAAATGTGCATTTATTGGTGCGTTATAGTCTCACATCACAATGTAAATCATGTTGACATTGACATGTATGCACTCAGCACCTGGTGCCCCCCCTCTCCACTTCCCCACTTTCCAATACAGAGTACTGCGATTGATGTTGGTATATTCACATATGTACATATAGTCGATGGTAGTAATTCCATTTATGGACCTCAGTCTCCCCCCTCCCCTTCCCCTACACCACCTCCCTGGCTCTACTGAGGCTTCTCCTCCATTATCTGGAGTCCCTCGGGTATCCCAATTACTCCCTAGCTTCCACATATGAAAGAAAACATATGACTTCACTTTCTGTGATTGGCTGATTTCACTTAACATAATGTTCTCCATGTCCTTCCATTTTCTTGCAAATGACACAATTTTGTTCTTCTTTATTGCTGAGTAGAATTCCATTGTGTGTATTCCCCACAGTTTTGTCATCCATTCTTCTGTTGATGGACACCTAGGTTGGTTCCAGAATTTGGCTATTGTGAATTATGCCGCTATGAACATGGGTATGCATATATTGCTGTAATTCTCTGGTTTTGACTCCTTTGGGAAGATACCCAGGAGTGGTATAGCTGGATCATATGGTGGATCCATTCCCAGTTTTCTAAGGAATCTCCACACTGATCTCCATAGTGGCTACACTAATTTGCACTCACACAATCCCTTTTCTAAATTAATTTAATTTGCCTTTTTTGTTTTGTTTTGTTTTGTTTTTTGCAGTACTGGGGGTTGAACGCAGGGGCGTTCTACCTCCGCGCTACACCCCCGGCCCTATTTTTTATACTTTATTTTGAAACCGGGTCTCACGAAGTTTAATTTAATTTACTTTTATTAGTTCATTTTAGTCTTGCATCATAATGCAGTACACAGTGATAGTGACATGCATGCACATAGCACTTGGTGAGCTTTCTTCTGACTCCCTCCTCACCCCCCCTTCCCCATTATTTTTTATTTTAAAACAGGGTCTCACTAAGTTGCTGAGGGTCTTGCTAAATTGCTGTGGATGACCTCAAAACTGGGATCTTCATGACTGAGCCTCCCAAGTACTGGGATTACATACATTCGCCATCATGCCTGGCTAATCTCTTTGCCTTTACAGTCAGCTCTTCATTAGGATATCTCTGATTGACTATGCTAAATAAGTACAATAATAACTACAACAGTAACTACAGAAGCTTCATAAATACTAATAAATTTACCTTATTTTTAGATAAAAAGTAAATGCAGTCATGCATTACTTAACAATGGTAATATGTTTTGGAAAATGCATTATTAGTTGATTTCATCATTGTGTGAACACCATAAGAGTGTATTTATACAAAACTAGGTACTGTAGCTGATGACACATCTAGGCTACATGGTATAGCCTATTTCTTCTAAGCTATAAATCTATATAGTGTGTTAATATACTGAATACTATAGGCATTTGTGACATAATGAATTTTCATATGTAAACATATCTACATAGAAAAGGTATTGAGAAAAATCCTAAGTGATAGGAACTTTTCAACCTCAGTATAATCTTATAGGACCACCATTTTATATGTGATCCAAAATTGACTGAAATATCATTTTGTAGTTGAGGACCAGTGCTAGAGAAATAAATTGGGCCATTGTCCCTATGCAAAACTCAGTTCATCATTTACTGTAGTAAAATTACTCATGCCTTCTGCACTACGGTAAGATTTAATTACCCCTCATGACAGCAAAGCAACCCAACATGAATTGATTGACAATTCTGAGCTCTGTAAAGCGCAGAGAAGCAAATAGAACATAGGATGAAATTATTGCATGCAAAACCTTCCTTTCATGAGAACCAATGACTATAAATTGAAACATCTCACAATATTTGATTTGCTTTTACCCTATAACCAAATGTTTCAATTAAACTCATTTGTATTAGCATGGCTGAGATCGTTTCCAACACTTTGTTTAAATTACCAGAGGCTTCAGCCTGGAATATCAAACTCAGACTTGAGAGGACACAGCCAGGGCTCTGGGCAGCCTGTGGACTGAATGTAACAGGGATCTTTATTATTTCCACATGGGAGTTCTCATTAGTGACTATAAGCATTTTTTCTTATACTTGAAACAAAAATTCTTCCACAGAAAGCTAATCAGCATCCGTAGCCAGCAAACAGGATTCCAAGGCAGTCCTCTATTTAAAGAGGTGTCTGGTTTCACACATGGTAATAGAAGATGAAAATACTCTTTTTGCTTGCATATTGGATCTACTCACACTATTAAAATATTGTATAAGCAGAGATGAAGTTGAAGGTCATCGTCTCTTGGGATCCCTTCTCTGTGCTTTCCTTAAAAAAATATAATGGGGACTAAGTTCTGATATATTTGCCCAGTTATTTTGAGATCAGATATTTTAAATATTAGCAACAATTAAAATATAAGAAACTAGGAATATTTTGGAACATAAGGATCCTAAAGTGCATCTGAACATGAAGAAATAGTTTGGCTCCTATAATTTGTCCTAATTTGGGGAAATAGTTTATCAATGGCATAAAAAGACGTTAATGAAAAGTGGTATCCTGGATATTGATTGATACTCATTGTACTCTGGCACCATGAATCACAGATACTAGAAATGAAAGAAAGCAAAAGTGTGCTCTATACTCTGTAGATGACAATTTGAGGGCAAGGAAGAAGAAATGGGTTGGCACAAGGTCACAAAGCTACTTAGGGACAGAGCCAAAACTAGAATCAAGATTTGAGAGATTCCAATCTTATTCTCTGTTTTAGTGACTCTATTGGCTGAAAAGTAATTTTCACACCTACACCTCAATTATGGCAAATCATTTAAGTGTAAAAGAACTTAACTATGAATTAAATTTGTCTTTAATGCAGATTAAAAAAACCCTGAAGTCTGAAATGTGTATATGTACATTCTCCAAAGGATCATAAGCTTTTTGAGGTCAGGATCTTAGTCTTTAATTTCATGTGATTCTTCCAAGATAATGTAAGTCTTTCTTTAATATAGATGCTCAGCCACTGCTAGTTAGTGAGAAACAGCATCAATTCATGATGACTCAAATATCTACCACCACCACCATCCTCTATACCTTTGCCCAATAGATAATGTGAAAGAAATGATGGTACTTGGCATAGAATATCTGAGAATTTCAGCATACATCTAGTTTTTAAAGGATGCTTTTGAAATTGTTCCTCTCTTTCTTCTTTTCCTCTCCCAATCAGTGCTATGAACTATCAGAGAAGATTTTGAAGCTTTCACACACCTTAAGTTCTCTGAGAGGAGAAAGGGTTTGAGGACCTAACCTTCCTCTCCAGGGCCACAGTCAGTCAGCAAAGATCAATCTTGTCTTTGAGGTTTATCAGAATTCTTTGAGCCAGAACCTTTTGTCTTTAATAATGGATTTGCAGGATAGCAAAGTCCTTGAAGGCTTAGAGCTAGTTACCTACTCAGCAATCATCTCAGGACAATTTTGTTATTTTCTAAATTGGACAGGATCTGCAACCTGGCCTCTGCCCCAGTAAATAATAATACTTCTTTTCCAGTTTTAGAGCCTTTGAAAGTTATCATCATTGAAAAGAAGAGAAACAAAGGTAGAAGATTTCTTGGGACATCATTCTCAACTGACCAAGCAAGATAGGAAGTTGTACTTAGAGGTAGGTCACAGCGTTGATAATACTGATTGAAACACTACTTAAGCAAACTGGAGCCCAGCATAAACAGGAACACAAAGCTAAAGCTTACTCAATCAGAAACTGCCAACTAACCTCTAACTAGGAACTTTTTAGTTTAGCCAATCCAATATATGCTGTCTTACTTTTGCAAGCAATTTGTAAGAGTTTACTCTCTCACAGCCCTCTCATCCCCACTGGGTTGTTGAACACCTCGCAGCATACCACTGCTCAATTCATGAACTATCAAATGCTCAAACTCCTTAAAATTTTAATGCACCAGCCGGGCATGGTGGCACATGCTTGTAATCCCAGTACTTGGGAGGCTGAGACCAGAGGATCTGGGTTCACGGCCAGCCTCAGCTACTTAGTGAGGCCTCCGCAACTTAGTGAGACCCTGTTTCAAAATAAAGAATAAAAAATAGGGTTGGGGTGTAGCTCAGAGGTAAAATGCCCCTGGGTTCAATCCCCAGTACCACAAAAAAAAAAAACTTAATGCGCCAAACTTTATGTTTTAACAGATTCAAAACTGAATGTTGCCTAATGTGATAGGAAAAACTATTAGGTAAATAATCCTGGATGATACCAAAATACTAAATGAGGATATTTTAAAGGGGATTTCTAATCTGTATATTGGTGTATCTCCTGAAATGAATGCATACTTTATTTTCCTATCCGTATTTGAAATAGCTTCAACATTAAAACTAACCTCACTGAGCCCATCAAATTCAAGTTACATCAGGGTTTTATAAATCTAATTATCCAGCCCCAAACTAACATTATAGAAATGTTCTCCCAATGCAGTAATCACTAGTTGGCATGATAAGGGACCTTTGTTTCTCAAAGTTTGTGAGCACAGCAGGGATCAGCATATGTAGTCTTCCTTGCAAGTCAAAAGCTTCACTTGTGAAGCAAAACACAATGCAGAACTCTGGTGAGACATAGCAGTAATAGTCCTATTAGTTTGTAGTTTTGGTTGAATAGATGTCAATGGAAAGAAAACTCAGCTACTGGAGTTTTTAGAATTAGTATTTCCAAAGTTGTGAGGAAATCTAATGTATTCTGGCATGTTAGCCAAGTAAAACATTGGTAGGGGTGACAAAATTCAGCGGGAAAGTTTTCCCTAAGCTTTTTCTGGTTTTTCACATTCATAAATCATTGCTACATCTGCACTGCACCAATGGCTATGGAGAATAAAGCAAAGAATCACAGTTATGGGACATAGTGAATATGGGGAGGACCTAGTTAACCCTAATATCTACACCACACTCTTTTCTCATCTGATGTCTCATTCGATACCCTGTATTAATGGAAAGTCAGAAATACCTACCTCTATTTTAAAGATAGGGAGCTTAACTGGGAGAAGTTGGGGCCATGTAGTGAATGTAGCCTGGGGCAACAATGTAAATATCCCATCATGATAAATTCTCTTTTACTTGGATACAATCCATTACCATCTTTTCTAATTTGAATTTGAATTTAATTTCAATTCACTCACTGTCAGTTATGATCATTTCTGTAGGATTTATTGAGAGCCTTCTATTAACTGGTACAACCTTAGGGACTAGTAATGAAATGCAAGACAGCTTTGTCTTCAATGACCACACAGTTTGGGGAGAGGAATAAGTGAGAAAACAATAATTGCAAAACATCAGAATATGAGTATTAGTAAACAGTGTAATTGGAACACTTGAGGGACCCTAAATTTAAGATCACCCTATGTCCCAGTTTGCCTGGTGCAATTTTGGCTTATTTCTGTTTTTTTTTTGTGTGTGTGTGTGTGGTAATTATTGTTGTCACTCAATTTTACCCTGGGAAGAATCCCGTTTGGGGTTATAAATGACATGACTACCTTACACAACCTATGCTAGAAGAAAACAAAGCTATTTGGCTAACGTTGCTGTAAACTAATCATCTCACATGCAGTTTTGCAAAGAATTTCTCAAACTCCTGTCTAACCTACCTCGTTTATTACCTTCATATTCACCAAAGGATCTTTCTAAAACCCAAACCCAGCAGTGTCATTTCCCAGCTTTAAAAAAAAAAAAACAATAGTCCCTCATCTGGAGGAAAAAATTCCAAACTCTTTATTGCACTACATAAGGAATTCCATGTCTGGTCTCTACCTGTCTTTTCATATCCATTTAAAATAAACAAACAGAAATTACTGCTTAGTTCTTCAGCCTTAGTAAACTATTTGGAATTCTGAAATGTGCCATGCTATTTTAGTCCTCCACGCCTTGACACACCCTATGCCCCATGACTGTGATGCTCTTCCTCCAACATTGATCTGCCTGGTAGATACTCCTTGCTTCTACAAAAGACCTTCCCTGAACTTCACAAGCTGAAATTTCCCCCTTCATTCCACCACCATACAATCTCTATATTAGGGTTCATCCTAATGCATTACAGGTTTTGTTTATATGTCTGTCTCCCTGGCTTAGCTGCAGTTATCTAAGAGGTGTAACAAGTTCTCATCTGTGCTTCACCATGCCTGTGAGTCTTTAATAAATGCTTGTGCAGCTGGGTTCATTAGGAATTAGGTGGGCAGGCAAGGAAGAGTGTTAGGAGAAGTTTTCTAAACACAAAGAGGACAGAATTTGCAAAGGCGTAGATGGTAAAAATTTCAGAGAATCTCTGGGAACCATAAATTATTTAATGTGTCTGAATCATGGGATGACTAGGTGAAGAAGTTAGGAAAGGAAAATTTCCTGTGTAATTTTAATATAGAATCACATATCCTGTGTATTATTCATTTTGCAAGAAAATGTACAGATGCTCCTCAATTTACTGTGGGATTGCATACCAAAAAACCAACTGGAAATTGAAAGTATCACCAAGTGGAAATCCATTTAATATACCTAACCTACCTAACATTGTAGCTTACCCTAACATACCTTAAACATGCCTAATATACTTACATTAGCCTACAGATGGGTAGAATTATCTAATACAAAGCTGATTTTATAAAAAATATTGAATGTATCATGTAATTTATTGAATATTGTACTGAAAGTGAAAAAAGAATAGTTGCATGGGTGTTTATCATCAGCATACACAACAGGATACATGATGGACCCAAAACACAAAGCAAAATATCCAAACAACATTGGCCATGCTGCTATTGCCCAGCAGCACACAAGAGTATCATAGGGCACGCGTTCAGTGTAGGAAAATATCAAAATTCAAAATCCATTGTGTGTATATACCATAGTTTTGTGATTCCGTTCATCTGTTGATGGACACCTAGGCTGGTTCCATAATTTGGCTATTGTAAATTGTGCTATATCAGGAGGGGGAAGAAAGGAGGCGGGACCCAGAGGGAACTGCTCCATGAGATGTGTGAGTGTACGTTTCTACCACTCTATACCCCAATACGATGTATAATTACAATGCACCAAATTTAAAAAAAAATTAGGAATATAACTACCATGTGATCTAGCCATCCCACTCCTGATTATTCATCCAAAGGGACTAAAATCAACATGGAAAAGAGAAAAAAAATCCAAAGCACAGTTTCTACCAAATGTCTACTGCTTTCATGCCATTGTAAAGTTAAAAACTTCTAAGTTGAACCATCATAAATGGAGGACCATCTGTATTTTCAAAAGGGCAAACAGCACAAAATTTTCATTCATATATTTCCTTAATGGGTAATGATTTGGTAACTATCACGTGGTAGGCATTGTGTAAGGCCGCTCTGGGGACTGTTCATCAGTGTACCCATTAACGTTGGCTCCTCAGTGCTCCATTCAGAGAATCTCAGTAGAAATGTTTCTGAGATACTGAGATTTGGAAAGATCTCAACTTGGAGACTAATGTTAATGGGCATCTTTGTGCAGTCCTCATTCTACCAAGGATAAGGTCATAGAGAACTTGAATGGTGGAGGAAGCATAACTCAGTACACACTCAGGCATGACCCTAGAAGGTCCTGGGTTCCAACAACCTGCTTGGCCAACAATAGAAAAGGCAGCTTAACTAGCTACTGAAAAGCACTCCTTGGCCCCTGCCTTGATATGCAAATGTCTATCCAGTCTCCAGCACTGATGGGATTCTAGTGAATGCCAAAAGATTAAAGAATAAAGAATGTGTTGAAGAAAACAATCAAACAGACAATATACCCGATGATTTCTCCTGCACAGACTTCAAACACAGTAAACGTGAAATGATCCCCTGCCTGTTCCCCACAGGGTGATTCATGGAAATAGTGTTTTACATTCCCGAGGCCATTATGGGCCAATATGTGTACAATTCAAAAAGTTTGGTGAAGAGGGTGGTTGGGTCTGTTAATGGAAGTATGTACTTTAGGAGTATGTTTTTCCCCTGACTTTCTTTCCTTGGAAATTTAATAGGATTTGGTTAGGAAGGGAGATTTAGGTAAAACATTTATAAGGAGCCCCAGAAGTACAAAAGAGATCTCTGCAGACTACTACATGAAATACAGCAATAGAATAAGTCCGAAGACTATTCTGACCACAATCCTGTGAGGCACCAGTATTGGATTTAAGCTGGTATCTTGCTTATTTTCTTGGTGGTAGTTATTTTAAAAAAGTGCTATGTTTCTTATATTAGAAGGTATACCAACAAATTACAGCTAATCCCATATGATATTTTTCATTTCTTCCTTCCACAAGGATTTTGGGAGTAGGGCAGATTATATAAGAACTAGTAAATAGGGCACAGATTCAAAATGATTCATCATTCATAACTGTTGAAGCTGGATGACACACATGGGAATTCATATATACTATTCTCTTTTTGTTTCATATTGTCATTTAAACAAATTTAAAAAATTAAAGAGAAAGGCAATATGTAATTAATGTACATCGTTTATAATTCCCAGAGTACATTCTATTATAAATATTTTTTTTGTTTTGTTTTTGTTTTGCCTTTTTTGTGGTACTGGGGATTGAACCCAGGGGCATTCTACCTCCGAGCTACACCCCCAGCCCTATTTTTTATTCTATTTTGAAACAGAGTCTCACTAAGTTGCAGAGGGCCTCACTAAGTAGCTGAGGCTGGCTGCGAACCCGTATCTTCCCGTCTCAGCCTCCCAAATATTGGGATTACAAGCATGCGCCACCATACCCGGCTTATTTGTTGTTTATTAATAGGTAATGGTCACTACAGAATATTAATATCAGGTCTTTGTCCAAGCATAATTCAGAAAATCCATAATCACCCAGAACTTGATGCAAAATTAATTTAATTTTGTTATGTTTTTTGTTTTGTGGCACTAGGGGTAGAACCCAGGGATATTCTACCTTTGAGCTATACCCCCACCCCTTTCTATTTTTTTGTTATTTTGAAACAGGGTCTTGCTAGTTCCTGAGAGTCTTGATAACTTGCTAAGGCTGGTCTCAAACCTTCTGTCTCAGCCTCCCAAGTACTGGGCTTACAGACATATACCACCACGCCTGGCTCAAAATTAATTTTAGATGTATATGGTTTTGCATTTGCATTTTGGAGTTGAAAGGACTCTATATACTATAAGAACAACTTACTCATAGACATCATTACATTTTTCAATAAAGACTGAGAAATTTGATTTCTTAGTGTAATCTGGCAACTTAAAGGAAAAAAATGCCTTTCCCAAATTAACATAATAGATCAATAAAATATTTATATTTTGCCAAATCCAGGCATATTACTATGAATAATAATTTGAGGCAAACTTATGCTTTCAACAAAAACAGTGATATATCCTGTGTACTTGAGGTGTGCATTGTCTGGATTTATTTGTCCAAAAAGTTTTACCCTCAAAACTACCTCCTTTCTATACTGTGTTTCTTCACTTATTCAAGATAACCTCCCTTCTCCAATGTGCCTTGGATATGTTGAACTGCAAGAGCTCTTATGAGAAATTTTTAGATTTTCATATGTGCCAGTTTATATCTCTTCTTTTTGTAAGTGCAGCACAAGCTCTATACTAACATAGACCATGTTTTTTTTTGCACCTGGGTATCCTCTAGTTGTGTGGGTTTGATAAATAAGAAGGCATCATGATTCATTTGCTTCTACTAGTCATTCCACTTTGACCTTGATCTAGAAGTAAAAGTGCTGAAATTAAATATTATGGAAAAAAGCATGTAAATGTCATGTTTGAAGCAATGATTTATATAATCTTTCCTTTCTTAATTAAGTGTACCCCTCTGGTTTAATTCTAGTTTGGCTTGGAAAATCAAGCACACATAGAAATATTCAATAATATAAGTAAGCAAAACTACTTTTAATAGTTAAATTTTCTTTTTTGTTTTCCTTTTCAATTCTAATAATTGACATTTTAAAGCCAAAGGGTAAATTCTAAGATAAAATCACAAGAAGAACTTTTCCTTTCATGTGAGTGTTCTTATAAAGTCATTTTGAATATGATCCTTTATGTTAGCTCTTCTCGGCTTCATTTACAATTTTTTCAAAAGTATATATGTTCACAGCTTTACTATGTTATTGCAATCTTTAATTCTCACATTTAAAACTGATTTTAGAAAAATATAATTTCTAGAAAGATTCTCATGAATTTTCTCATCATCAGTATTACCTATTTTTCTGCAATGTAACAGCTTTGTAACAGAGGTATTTGAAATAGGCATCCTTAATACAAATTGTAGATTACTTCCTTACTACTCCTGCCTGTGAACTCCCAAATCAATATAAATTCATGGGATCTGGAAATTAAATCTTGCAGTGCATTTTTTCATTCTGATTTTATTGATAAGGTTATAATCCTTCTGCACCATTTTAGCAAGTTCAGGTGGGAAAGTATTAACATTGACATTTGAAAATGAATGTGTTAGGTAGAAGAGGAGGAGGAGCTGTAAAAAATACTCTTTAAATTACATAGATTGCAGTAGCTATATCAGAGATATTTGCTGGAATGTCTTCCTATTGCCAGGTTGTTTCCTCTTGTATGACCCAAATGCAAAGGACTAGACTCCTTCAAAAATAAAGAAAAAGTGAGGCTCAATCTTTTCCAATTAAGGAACTACTGTCCTAGATAATTAAGATACTTGAGAGTGTTTCTGCAGAACCTAAGGCAGTTTTGTAAATATGGTGGCCACAGACTTATTTCTGTAGAGCCAACATTTTGTGCTCCATTAAAAAACAAATAGATTCGGAATTTAAGCAGAAGCTTTAGAACTCCACATCTGCTCGACTCCAGTAGAGCATGGAACAGAAAACAAGGTGTTTTCTTAGCTTTCCTTAGTAAACCACTAAGCTACGCCACAAGGACTATGGTTCTCCACCCTAACTCCTCTCTAGAAGGAGGTGTTATAACTCATTTATCCTTCTTTGGGAAATGGGTTGAAAAAACACAGTTTATCACTCTTTATATCTTTGCCTCCATAGCCATTAGAAGTCTAAAATTCACTGATTCTACACTAAATTCTTTTTCTCCCATATGAATATGTATATATGATGTCCCCAATTTCAATCAATTCAATGTTTTTTCTTCATCCGCACCCCCCACAATTCTTCAAAACTCTTAGGATCTTATCGTCTGTCTATTTTTGTTTTTGTTTTTGTTTTTTTTATGCGATACCGGGGATTGAACCCAGGGGTGTTCTACCTCTGCGCTACACCCCCGGCTCTATTTTTCATACTTTTTTTTTTTGCGGTACCAGGGATTGAACGCAGGGGCGTTCTACCTCCGCGCTAAACCCCCGGCCCTATTTTTTATACTTTATTTTGAAACCGGGTCTCACAAAGTTGCGGAGGGCCTCACTAAGGAGAGAGAGAGAGAGAGAGAGAGAGAGAGAGAGAGAGAGAACTGAGGCTGGCCGCGAACCCGGATATTCCAGTCTCCACCTCCCAAAGTACTGGGATTACAAGTGTGCGCCACCACGCCCAGCCCTCGTCTGTATTGATCAAAATCCTGTCTTTTTTTTTGTGTGTGTGTGGTACTGGCGATTGAACCCAGGGAGCATTCTACCTCGGAGTTCAACCCTCAGCCCTATTTTTTATTCTTTATTTTGAAACAGGGTCCCACTAAATTGCAAAGGGCCTTGCAAGTTGCTGAGGCTGGCTGTGAACCTGCGATCCTTCCAGTCTCAGTCTCCCAAGTACTGGGATTACAAGGGTGCGCCACCACGCTTGTCCTGTCTTTTTATTCAATTATTTACCTCTTCCTGCCATGAACAGGATGCTTCTCCACTACTGAATTCGCTGCTTCCTTTGAAGCTTTTAAGTGAGCTCTGTTTTTCACCCTCATTCTTCTTATATGACAAGTCCCGGAAATAAGAATACTTCTTGATTACAGTTGTTGCTTCTAGAACCATCTACCTGTTCTTTTGAAGAACTTACATCACACTGATTACCTGCTACTCTTTCTCATTGTTGCTATATACCTAACTTCTAGTTTTAGCATCAAGGCCCCTTTTCCTTTGGAACCCTAATTTGGAATCTTTCTTGTTGACATTAGAGCCATGGGAATGATCACATATTTTTACTACTGTCCCCCCTGTCACCCATTCCTATAATCATTGTTTAGTTAATATTATCAGCAATAAATGTGGCATTTCTCCCAAACCTCAGTTTCAAATCTCTTTGACCACCATCTTCTCTGCGAGCACAATTTTATGCTCATTTACTGCTGGTGGTGTGTGGAAGCCGCAATGCCGGTCTCAGCTGACCACAGCTGAGCTACCTTTGAAAGTACAATCCATTTATCTTGCTACTTTTCCATTTTCTCCTGCCTGATGTGCACATTTTCCTTCTTGCCCACTTGGGTTCCATGGTCCATCACTAGAGCAGGTTGTTTTTTATGTACTTTCAATTCCCTTGCACCTCCTCCATCTCCTGACAATCTCACAAACCTTCACCCTGTTTAAATCCTTTCCCCTCCCTATGCTGTTCCTGCTCCCAGGGGAGCCTCTGACACTGACCCCAAGGAGGGTCTAGAGAAATCACAAATCCTTCCTTAATAGAAACCAGTTTTAATTTACAACTGCAAATTTTAAGTGAACTTAAAATTCGGAACTTCTCAGAACTACCCAGACACCCTCTGCATTTCTGCTAGTCAACTCGCTTTCCCTCTTGCTGGAGGATTTTACTTGGCACAAGTTCATAGAAAGAACTGGTTAATAGAATGGGGCTTTGTGGATGGGCACAAAGGATATCTTAACAATGACAAGCTGAACTCACGGCATGATGCGTCCTCATGCCTTGGTATTGAGAGTCTAGAGAGAGACGAAGGGAAGATAAATTGAAATAGATTGAATATGCCAATACGTTGACAGAGGAGGGGCTTGACATAGAAATTTAGTTGCAGCATAGGCAATTAAAGAACATTCTATTTCTTGTCTCTCTCAGCGTGTAACTTGAAATGTATTCTCATTATAGTTGACTTTTCTACTGCGATTTGCTTCATGTTTCCCCTGTATCGAGGATCATACTAAGTATCTGGCAAGGGGAAAGGCTGCTTTTATCTGAAAAGAGCCAAAAGAATGCATTTTTTCCTCTTACCCTTTTCCTTATTTGGGTCAGGGTTCCTATTCCAAAATTCCACTATCCTTGGCAACATTCACACAGTCTTAGAGCTCTTGCCATGGCCAGGAACTCAGCCAGTGACTTCACAGAGTCCCTGATAAATTACACCTGGCGAGAACACCTTGGAGCCAACTGGCGGAGGCTGGCTTTCAGCCTGTTTAATAAACTCTTTGGAACCATATTCTCTCTATTTTGTCTTAATAATGTTATTAATCTTTGTTTATTTCCTTGCTCTCTTCCTTCCTCCTCCAGACCACTCAATTTTAATATTTTTCTCTTTCTTCTTTTCTTCTTCTCTTCATTTCTGACTTATCTCTCCCCCCCCCCTTTCTTCTTCACTCTCAATTTTTTAAATGCCACAGGTAGCCTTGGGGGCATGAAATGTTGAGCCTGAACCAAATAATCAGATTTAACTCTGTTTAAAAAATTGTCCTTCATATTATGTGCCAATGACATTTGGATATTATTAATAGCATTACCTTATATAGAGTGTGGAATTTTCTGAATAGACATTTAAATTGCTTCCAAATTTTTGCCATTAGAGGCTGGATAACACCATGGTGGGTATCTGTTTGTTACTCTATCTTTCTTAGTCTTTATCACTATTTATTTAGTAGGTAAGTAAATATAGTTAGAAATCTGGCTTAATTCATACTGCTAAATTGCTCACTGGTGATGGTGTTTTTATAATGGGGGTGAAATTCCTCTTTAATACTGAGGAGTCTTTCAAGACTTAAGGGAATATTAGTGAAAAGTCACAGCAGGCTGCAAGATGCTTCCATGAAGACTCCTGGGGAGGGAGGCTGGGCACAAAAAGGACAGACCTGAGACTCCTGGGCTAATCTCGGAGCTAAGAATGCAGTTATAATAACAGGGTGGCAAACACATCAGGAAAAAAACACCCACACCCAATTTTAAAATACAGAAATTGTATAAATAGTACCAGAAGATAAAGAACTGGGTGGGTGGTGGGGATGCAGGGTATAAATGGGAAGATTCAGAGGAGGGACAGTTCACTGAATGATGGTGACAAATCCCTCCTGGAAATTCTAGACATTGGCTCCGGAACATCAGCCTAATGTCTAGAGGGGCTGTGGGCTCTGTGAGGCTGGGTGGGGTGGGGATGCAGGTGCAGTGGGCTCCATGCAGTGGAGCTGAGTGGGGCTCCAGGTGATTTTCACTTCGAGGCACATATGTTAAAGGTGTATAAGTCATAAGTCAGGGTTCACCAGATCAACAGAATTCACAGAATGAAGGGGGAAAAAAGATTTATTAGATTAGCTCACAATGCAGTCCTGAATTTCGACCACACGTGAAAAGTCAGAGGAATCAGCAGCTGGTCGAGTGGTCCAAGAGCCGGAGCCCCACGATTGAGGCAACCACCAATTCAGACCAGTCCAAAATGTGAAGACCTGGAAGCTCCTCGGAGAAAACGACGGCAAAGCTTCAGTTCAAAGTCCAGTCCAAGATGTGGAGACAAGGAAGCTCCTCCGAGAAGCGACGGCGAAGCTTCAGTTTGAAGGCTGGAGGCCGAAGATCCAGACGAGAGCTGAAGATCAAGAAGCTCCTCAAGGAAATGGCAAAATTGCAGACTGACGATCTCAAACAAGAGCAGATGCATTCTCTTCAGGAAGAGTAGCGGCTCCTTCTACGCAGCTTTCTCCTTCTTTTATCCAAGTCCTGCACCTATCAGAACCCTGCTACCCACATTTAGGACAGGACTTCCGGTTCAATCCGCTGTTACACAACCAAAGTCACATGATCTGGGGTGAGTCAAGTTGACAAACCAGATCAACTATTACAAAAGGCGAGTAACTGGAGTAACTCCTGCAGTCCCGCAACAAACATTAAAGAGTTTACATACTGCTGGGCCTGGTGGCGCACACTTGTAATCCCAGTACTTGGGAGGCAGAGACCAGAGGATCTGGGTTCGCGGCCAGCCTCAGCTACTTAGTGAGGCCCTCCGCAAGTTCGTGAGAGCCGGTTTCAAAATAAAGTATAAAAAATAGGGCCGGGGGTGAAGCTCGGAGGTAGAATGCCCCTGGGTTCAATCCCCGGTACTGCAAAAAAAAAAAAAAAAAAAAAAACAGTTTACATCCTTTTAATTATATTTTTGAAGGCTTTTGCATGGTCACTCTCATAGTTTGGAGATACATCGTAAATAAGATACTGCATGTCCTGTCTTGTAAGGAACTGATCCCAGCAGGCAGCTCCCTACCCTCCACCTATTTTTAAAACCTCACCTGACCAAAGGCAGGAGCTGTTCACTAAGTCTGAAAGCTCAGTTTTTATTCATCAGTCTTTTTCTCCTGCTGTCTCTCCCTACCCACCCTCCTTTGCATGCTCATTTAAAGACACTCTGTAGCTGAGAAGATAAAGCTAGATTTCTGTGAGCTGAAAGTTGTGTCCCTTCTGAGGAAACATGTTCAGAGTCATCGTACACAGACAAGAAGCATCCGCATCTGATCTGCTTTATCCTGCAGCCACAGGAGCCCTGATGCTTCATGGCGGAAAGCAAGTCTTTGGTGTATGCAAAGAGATAGGATCTCCTCCTGGCCTGGCTTGTTCTGGGATCAGTGTGTAAACTCCTTTTCCAGTAGTGTCCTCTGCAGCAAATGCCTCCCCAAAGCCAGACTGCATCTGTTGACTGAAGCCCAGTTCCCACCCTCCAGATAGCAATTAGCATGCACCTTTTAACAGTCCTCAACCAGGAAGGCTCATTACAATAGAATCAGCAGAGGTCTCCTCTGCTCATTCTAAACCTTCTTTGGAAGAAAAAAAAAAATAATGTGTATTATTCTGCAGATTTGGTTTTTCCCAGTGCGATGGTTCTGTTATAGGCTGAATGAAGGAGAATAGAAAATAGCTGCTTCTCCTGTTTGCCTTTGAGTTGGGTGAGGAGGGGATTCCGAGGTTAGCTAATTGCAAGGCCAGCAGAGAAAAACAGGAAAACACTGGCTGGAGCTCCTAGTGCTCATTCTGAAGCAGAGGGGACCTCAGGTGCCCTCGCATCTTTGCCAGATGAAATGGTTGGATTTGTTCTCATCCAAGGGGAGCCGTCAGAGAATGAAGCATGCTATACAGTAGCAGCCTTCCACATGGAAGCAGAAAACCAGAGTGACTTAAATCTCAGTAGGTAAAAACACTATTAGGAGGGTCCCCACGATTGACACACACTGGTCAAACTTTAGCTCTTCTTCTCGCCAGCACTATACCTGCCGGCTAGCTTAAGTTGGAATGGGACTCTTTTAGCCAGTGCTCTTTAGAAAAGCGGAGACACTGGCAACTTAAAAGAATTTTTTTTATTAACTACCAAGAAAACATTAACAGAAAATACAAAGAATTCAAACAAGTTTCCAAAGAATATCTGGTGATTGTATAATCAGGGCCTCTTAAGGTGAAGGGAAACTGTGGGATGGGCCTTCATTTCTCAAATCTGTCACTATATGATCAAATGAGAAAAGAGACGCACAAATTGTGTGGTTAGAAATTGCAATTGTGGCTATATTTTGGTACGTGGCTCAATCCCCAACACACAAAAAAAATTATATTTAATACAGTGATGCTTTAAATTTTCTCTTTAGTTGAACCTGATTTCCACTTAAACACAACCATTTCATAAGTCTCCAATGGCTATATATCTTGCCTTACCTTGCAAAGATAACATCAGAAGTCTACATCTGAGGAGCACCTTTGAAACGAAGCTTTCACCAAATCCCCTGCCCTCCATCACGCCATGTCCATGACATTATTACTTTTGCTACCAAATGGTTGCAAAAGTCTGTGACACTGTCCAGGGTTCCCTCTTTCTCAGCCTGTCAACCATCTCCATGAAGGATATAACATGCTATCTCCCAGCAGAGGGGTGGAATTTGCCTGTTTAGGACCCCTTCTGTGTTCTCAAGCAGAAAGCAGACCAGATTCAAATCATGCAGGTTTCCAAGACTTTCTCATCCAAGGCAAGGTGTACACAGGAGAGATATCTCCCTTCAGAGGAGATTCATCCCCCCACCCCCAAAGACCAACAGCACAGTCCCTACCAATTTAAACCCCTATAACAAGAATGGCGTATGTACCCAGTAGATGGAGTCCGTCCTTCACACTAGCAATATCTAATTGCAGTCTTCTCCTGCCTACCTGCATCAGAACTACTGGTCCAAAGTAACAGGTAGCAATTTTTTATCCACTGCTCTAGGATAGGTGGGCTGACAGTCAGTCTTCTCATTTGCTACTTGCAGAAAGTATTGTGACACTGGCTCAGAATCCCTCTTTAGATTTTTTTTTTTGGTATACTTTCCCTGAATAACCACATAGCAGCATACTAAACAACGGAATTTCTTTATAAGATAGCAGCCTTTACCTAAAATAATGCTTCTCTCAATCCAGTGTGAGACTCAACTTCCTGGGTCACCCCAAACTGATAAGCAGCCACAAGAAATATATGTTGTTTCATGTGATATTCTCCAAGCCTTCATTTTTTCACATAACTGGAGCACTACTCTGGGGAAAACTTAGAGATGGAATTGGACAAATTGACTCACTAGAATGGGAGAGGGATACGATAAAAATTCCTTCTTTCCTCTGATGTGTTTAAGAATAATGTGAGCACCATTGTCTGGCTCCACAGATACATTCTTACTGAGGGCCAGAGAGAGAACCACACAGATGTTGGCTTCTGTTGATTATTTATTTTGTGCTGGGCACTATGCAAAACCCTTTACAGAAGTTGTGCCATTTGATCCTATGCCCTCTTCCCAGAATCATATGCTGTTGTTTTCCTCATTTTTAAAATGAGAAAACAAGCTTGGGAAATTTAGGCAATTTTGTCAGTCTCTCAGCTAATTAAGTTGGATGACCAGGACTTGATGCCAGACTTAATGTGACCTTGGAGCCTGTCCTCCAAACCATTAAGCTATACTCTATGCAAAACAGGAGCAACAATCCTAATTTTTAATCTCAAGTTTGTTGTGTGTATGTGATACTAAGGATTGAACCTAGGGGCATTCTACCTCTGAGCTACACCGCCAGCCCTATTTTATTTTTTACTTTTTGTTTTGAAACAGGGTCTTGCCAGGTTGCTGAGAGACTCTGTAAGTTGCTGAAGCTGTCCTCAAACCTGTGATCCTCCCTTCTCAGCCTCCCCAGTACTGGGATTACAGGCCTGCACCACCATATCTGGCTTCATGGTTTATGACCCCTTAATCTATCCCTATGTAATTTATGAAACTCATAAAAATTATTGCCAGGATCAAAGAAGTAAAAAAGTCTGGATTTCTGTTTTGAACATCTGAACATTTTTGTTTAAAGAGTAATAAACATATCTTGAGCCTTATTATTAAAAGATCACAACTTGCAAATTTGAGCCTGTACTCCCTTGGCTACATATATTATGTCTGATGGATGATGACCTGGGAAAAGGAGTGTTAAGGCAATTTGTTACTCACTGTTTTGAAGAACCAAGGTGCAGCTGTCTCCACACCCTCTCAGGCTGGCACTTATCAAAATCCTTTGGCCTGAATTTTAGATTACTTTTATTGATATGAGAAAATATAAATAAATAAGTAAATGCAAAGTAGCCCTATAACTCTAAAACTGTCTTTGTACAAAGCAGACTTAAGTGCCAGTCTTTTTCTTACCTACTGAATAGCAACCACTTATATTGTAAACAGAAGACTATCTAAAGGTTTGTAGAGCTACTGTGAGCATTTTATGCAAGGCTGAAACACACACACACACACACACACACACACACACACACACAATGAACCTGTTCTTTAAAGATACCTTTTGTAAAATCTACCTTGTAATATTTCTGCTATGCGATTTATAAATTATTATGCGTAGCATAGACTTTCAAGGAGTAATTATGTCTTTAGCTCTCCTTAGCAAGTGAAAGCGGGAATCAGAAAAGACAGAAATGTATTCTGTGTTTCTGTCTGCAAGAGAGATGCTCACACTTGCTCTTAAGTGTGTCAGGATATCAGCTTATATCGTGTAATTTAATAAACAATGATATTAATATTTCTCAGAAATTGTTTGTAGAATTTTGAATGCCTTTGATAACAGTGTCCTAATATTGTTCCTATCCGGGAGGATCTGAGCTTACCCACAATAGTGAAGCAATTTTAATCTCCTAATTTCTCTTAGTCATGTTCTGTGGAAACTTCCTTTCAATATTTGGGACACATTGGTTATGAAAAAGTTCGGTTCCATTTATTCAATTTAAAGTCCTTCCCTCTTCTTGGCTCAGGTTTATTCTGAGGGCAAGACCAGTCCGTCTTTCATTCATTTTCAACTTTGAATTTGAGTCTTCACAGTGGTAATTACTGGCTTCCATTTGACTTAGAATTGTAGATGAATGACATAGTTACCTCCTTGTAAGAAACTTATAGACATCTCGAGGATGCAAAAAATGTGGGGAATCCTCAAGAAAGGGACAGAATGCATGGATTTCAGAGTAGGGGTCATTGTTACCAAGTCAGAGGTCACAATGCTATAGCAAGTGGCATGTGACTAAAACTTCAAAAAATGAGTATAATGTTGGGAGGTTAGGGCAAGAGCCAAAGCAAAATCACAGAGCTGAGGAAATATAGGCACAGCAGGGCTATGAGATGTTTGCCTCATGGAAGAGACTAGGCGAAATAATAGAGGGAAGTATGTTGTTACTATAGAGTAGATGGCCTTGAATGCCAGACAGAACATTTTCACTTGTAAGTAGCAAAGCATCACTCCTGGTTTTTTGAATAGATAAAGAATATGAGCTGAGCGCATATCAAGAAGGTCTCCATGGCAACAGTGTGATGGGTGCATTGAAGAGAGGATGCATTCAGAAAGCAGTTTAGAAGGCTATAGCAAGAGCCCAGGAAAGAAGCCACAGAAAACTGTGTAGGTAGAGAGAATTGGGGGGAAAATTATGTGCTGGGGGTGGATATCCTGGTAAAAGATGAAACTGAGAGAAATCAGAGCAGGGACTTGTGAGTTTAAGAGTAGATAAAAGCTGTCTATTTTGAGTTGCATTCTTTGTCAGTGTTAATTGCTAGCTGAGCTTTGGTACACAGATACATATATACATAGACTTCCTTACATTTGTTGGCAATAAGGAGTAAATTCCATGCAACAAACTTGTGATCAATTATCACCCAGTGGCTATACTAGTTGGAAAAGAAAGAATTAAAAAATGTAGGACTTGAAGCAAGAAACCTTTGCCTCCAACAGGTGTGCTCCAAGTTTGGAGTGCCCGAGCACACTCAGAGCTAGAGGCCCTAGCACTCAAACATGGCATATGCTGTATGTCTTGTATGAAGACGGCCACTGAGGGGTGTTGCTTTGCCCAAAATTGTTAACTCCTCCATCAAAGGAAAATTTGTCCTAAATTATGTATCTCTCATTTTATCAACAGAGAATATAGTATCTTTAGAGGAAGAAAGGAGTTACTGTCATTCTCATGCATTAGGGTGAACCATAGAAAAAATGCTATTGTGGAGAACAGCAATGGTTGAGTTTTAGAGCAGTTCAACTTCTACATCACCAAATGAGTGTGATATAGTAGAAAGAACGTGGAGAAGAGAACAAAGGAAACCAGAGTGTGGGTTCTCATTTTCCAACTTGCTAAATAAATGCTCATTATTGTTAGCCCAATTTCAAACCTTAGAGCAAATAGAGAGCCATAGAATTACAGAGCCAGAAAAGACCTGCAAAGGAAGTTTATTTTATCCGAGCAGGAAGCCATTATTGATGGGAGCATTGTCCCTCATTCAGTAATATAAATTGTGCTGTAGATGGTACTGGTGAACGACATAGATCCTAAAGCCACATTAAGTGGGTTGGAATCTGTCTCTACTACTTAGTACCTGAAGGAATGGGTAATTAGCCTTTCTACTTCACAGTTTCTTCATCTGCAGAATGGAGACATAAGAGTACCATTCTATTGACCTTTTCATGAAAATAAAGTTAATAAGATCTATTAAATTGTTAAGTTTATGGAATAAAATCCATGCTATAATAAGCACTGTGTCTATAGTCACCATTGTCACGATTATAAGAGAGTTTCCTCCTAGGAGATTCTTTCTGCCCTCACTTTTCCCTTAGCCTCAGTGGACTAAGGCTAAACTGTCAGTGGTCAACTTTGAAACCAGGTACAAATCCCCAGGAATGGGAATCGATAGTGACAGTAGCTAATTGTGATGCTCGAACATGGGGAATCTTAATTGAAATAAATCAATGGCATCAAGGAACGAGATGAATGCCCTACGAGAGAGGCTTAAAATGGAAAATAACGAGGGCTAAATTACACTTTAAAACTTTCGACCCAGTCATCAGCAAGCAGAGAACAGAGCGTCTTATTACAGGAAAGTATCCAAGCAACTACTGTACAGAAAGGCGGCCATGTTTCAGGAGTTGGAGATGGTGTCAAAAGCACTTAGGTGACATTAAGCCCAATTAGCAACTGAATGCACTCTGCAGCCACTTTAGCCAACGGGAGAAGAAAAGAAGCTATTGTAAATCCTAGAATATGGGAGTAAAGAGTGCAACCAGCTTCAAGGCTAACTGCTAGTAATGAAAAAAATGCAGTTTTGCTTTTCAATCTTTTACCTTTTTATTTATCACCTGCCCTTTCTCTCTGCCCTTAGTTCACAGAGAAACTTCCAGCTCTTCCGGCCCCAGATGTGCTACAGATTGCTGCAAAATAGAAATTGCTCATGATTCTTGGTGCCCAGCAGACAATAAGAGATGGCATTAAATACTGATTTTCTCTCCACAAAGAAAGTTTTCATAAAGAAAAGTTTTGGACAGGATGCCTCAAAAATGAGCAACAAACTTTCTTCTAAATTCTGAGCATCAGCGTTTGCTTAAGTAACTCTTGTCATTTGGGTTTCTGCCACTGGTGATAGCATCGAGGTCAACAATCAATAAACTCATTAAGACTTACAAGCATCTTTGATTAATACCCCTTGTCTAATTCCCTGAGAAATGTGCTATATTTTGGAGCTTAATGAAGACAAGCCTGAGTTATTTAGGTGTTTGTTAGTGAGGCTTATTTGCATCTAATTAACTGGATTCCTCTGTTTATAGCAAGCAGTAAAAACTTTGTTACCCATAGACGTACTTTCCACCAAGTTCTATATAGTTAACCAAATGCTTTTGTTCCACTAGAAACTCCTTGATGGAAAGGACTAATATTTCTAACTGTCAATTAAAAAACAAACAGACGTACCCATGTAGAATTTGTTTGGAGTCTTTATTGAGAGCAATTTTTTATTATTTTTTTTAAGTTAATTGACTTTCTTTTTTATTTTCATATACTTTTATTGGTGCATTGTAGTCTCACGTCATAATGTAGTTTAGAGAGATAGAAACATACGTGCACACAGCACTTGGTGAGCTTCCTCCAGTAACCCCACCTTCCCCATTTAGGGTATTGAGATTTGCACAGGTAATTTCACATGACTACATCAATGGAAGTGTTTCCAACTTTCTTTTAACAGAACTTTTAGGTTTAGGGCAAAATTCAGAGAAAAGTGCTGTGAGTTCTAATATCCCTGTCCTCAACAGGCACAACCTCCCCCACTATCAATATCCCACAAAATTTGTTACAACAGATGAGCCCACATTGACACAGCATTATCACCCCAAGTCCATAGTTTACATTAGGGGTCACTCTTGATGTTGGATATTCAATGAGTTTTTTGTTTGTTTGTTTGTTTGTTTGTTTGTTTTTGCAGTACCGGGGATTGAACCCAGGGGCGTTCTACCTCCGCGCTACATCCCCGGCCCTATTTTTTTATACTTTATTTTGAAACTGGGTCTCACGGAGTTGCGGAGGGCCTTACTAAGTAGAGAGAGAGAGAGAGAGAGAGGGAGAGAGAGAGAGAGCTGAGGCTGGCCGCGAACCGGGATCCTCCGGTCTCAGCCTCCCAAAGTACTGGGATTATAAGTGTGCGCCACCACGCCTGGCCTTCAGTGAGTTTTGACAAAAGCGTAGTGACAAGTATCCATCATAAGTATAATACTGTATAGTTTCACTGCCGTAAAACTCCTCTGTGCTCTGCCTGCTCAGCCCTTTCTTCCCATCAAACTCTGGCAACCATTACTATTCTCACATCTACATAGTTTGCCTTTTCTAGCATATTCTATAATTGGAATCATACAATATGAAACTTTATAAGATTGAATTTCTTCAGTTAGAAATATACTTGTGAAGCTGAGCAAGGCAGCACATACCCTGTAATCCCAGTACTTGGGAAGCTGAGACAGGAGGATCACAACTTTGAAGCCAGCCTGGGCAACTTAGTGAGACCCTGTTTCAAAATAAAAAGATAAGAAGGGCTGGCGGTGTAGCTCAGTGGTAGAGTGCCCCTGGGTTCAATCCGAGTACTGCAAAAATAACTAACTTAGTATACATATGAGTTTATGCTTTGATTTTTTTAATGGCTTGATAGCTCATTTATTTTTAGCACTGAGTAATACTCCTATCTGGATGTACCACCGTTTATTTATGTATTCATTTACTGAAGGATAACTTGGTTGTTTCCAAATTTTGGCAATTATGAGTAAAATTGCTATAAATATTTGTTTGCAGGTTTTGTATAGACATGAGCTTTTAATTCATTTAGAAAATACCAGGAAGCAAGATTTCTGGATTATGTGGTAAGAGTATGTTTAGTTTTGTAAGAAACTGTCAGAGTATCTTCCAAAGTGGTTGTACAGTTTTACATTCTCAACACCAATGGGTGAGATTTCCCTGGCCAGAGTTTGGTGGTGCGTTTTGGACTTGGGCCAATCTAATAGGCAAGTGGTAATATCTCTTTATTTTAACTTTACTTCCCTAATGACATAACAACATTGAGCATATTTTCATAGTGTTAGTTGATGTCTGTATATGTTCTTTGATGAGATGAGGTCATTTACCCATATTTTTTGTTTTTGTTTTTGTTTTTGTAGCACTAGGAGTTGAACCCAGGGGTATTCTACTTCTGAGCTACACTCCCAGCTCTATTTTATTTTTTATTTTGAAACAGGGTCTCCCTAGGTTGCAGAGGGCCCCACTAAATAGCTAAGTTTGGCCACAAACCTGCGATCCTCCTGTCTCAGCCTCCCAAGTACTGAGATTATAAGCATGCACCACCACGCCCAGCTCTACCAATATTTTTAATTAGGTTGTATATTGTCTTACTTTTGAATTTTAAGAGTAATTTGTGTAGTTTAGATAATAGTCCTTTATCACCTAAGTATTTTGCAAAGACTTTCTCCAAATCTGTGGCTTTTCTTCTCATTTCCTTAACAGTATCTTTTATAGAGCAAAAGTTTTTAATTTTAATGAAGTCCAGTTTATCAATTATTTTCTTCAGAAATCATATCTGTGGTGTTGTATCTAAAATGTCTTCAGCATACCTAAGACCATCTAGGTTTTCTCTTCCAAAAGTTTTACAGTTTTGTATTTTACATTTATGTCTGTGATCTATTTTGCGTTAATTTTTGTAATTTGTGTAAAGAGTGTAAAGTCTGTGTCTAGATTCATTTATTCATATATTTTTTTGCATGTGTGTGTCTAGTTGTACCAGCACCATTTGTTGAACAGATTATCTTTCCATTTCATTGTTCTTTTGTGAAGGATCAGCTATGGCTATCTATTCTTTTCCCTTGGTCTATTTGTCCTGTCTTTTTTGCTAATACCACACTGTCCTGATTACTGTATCTTCATAATAAGTCTTGAAGTCAGGAAGTGTCAGCCCTCTGACTTTGTGCTTATCTTCAATATTTAGTTGGTAATTCTGGGTCTGTTGCCTCTCCATATAAGCTTTAGCATCAGTTCACTAAAAACCACAAAATAATTTGCTGGGATTTTGATTGGAGTTGTGTAGACTATACATTTCAAATAGAGAAGAACTTACATCTTAACCATATTGATGTATGGTGTCCATGAACATGTAATATCTCTTCATTTATTTAGTTCTCCATTGGTATCTTTCATGAGAGGTTTGTAGATTTTTTTCATATATATCATGTACTTACTAAAAAAATTATCTTTTATTTATTTTTTATCTTACTGCATTTTCAAAGACTTGCAATACAGAGTTTAAAAGCAATGGGAAGAGAGAACATTCTTGCCTTGCTACTCTTAGCAGGTAATCCAGTTTTTTCAGCTATTAAATATTATATTAAATGTAGTTTTTGTTTTGTTTTGCACAGAGGATTGAACCCAGAGGTGCTCTACCGTGTTTTAAAAGCATTTATTTATTTATTTGTTTATTTATTTATTTATTTGTTTATTAGACAGGGTCTTGCTAAGTTGCTGAGCATAGATCTGTGGATGTTCTTTATCAAATTTAGGAAGTTCTTTTCTATTTCTTGTTTGCTGAGGGGTATTTTTGTTTGTTTGCTTGTTTTGCTTTTATTTTCATGAATGACTATTGGATTTTATCAAAAGCTTTTGCTGTATTTATTGATATGGTTATATGGTTTTTCTTCTTTAGCATGGTAGAATGTGATGGATTACATTAGTTTGTTTTGAAATGTCAAACTAGACTTGCATGCCTAGAGTAAGTACCACATCATCATGGTCCATAATTCTTTTTATAGATTGTTAGATTTGGTTTGCTAATATTTTGTTAAAGATTTTTGCATGTCTCTGAGAGATGTTGGCTTGTAGTTTTTTCTTTCTAACAATGTCTTTATCTGATTTTAGTATTGGGATAATGTTGACTTGATAGAATGAATAGAATCTCTGCTTCTATCTTCTGGGAGAGATTATAAAGAATTGGCATAATTTCTTCCTTAAATGTTTGATGGAACTCACCATAAATGTATCTGGGCCTGGCACTTTCTTTTTATGAAGGTTACTGATTATCAACCCAATTTTTAGCATAGATTTAAGCCTATTTAGACTATTTATTTCTTCATGTGTGAGTTTTGGCAGATTGTTCCTTTCAAGAAATTGATCCATTTTATCTGGTTTATTAAATCGATGAGCATAGAGTTACTTATAATATTTATTTATTATAATTTTAATGTCATTGGTACCTGTACTGCTATTATCTCTTTCATTTCTGATATTAGTAATTTTATCCCCCCTTTTTTTTAGTTGGCCTGGCTAGAGGCTTATCAATTTTATTGATCTTTTCAAAAAACCAGCTTGTGGTTTAATTGTTCTCTAGTGATTTCCTGTTTTCAATTTTACTGATTTATGCTGTGATTTTTGTTATATATTTTCTTCTGATTACTTTGAATTTAATATATGCTTCCTTTGTTAATTCTTTCTTTTTTTTCCTTTGTGGCGCTGGGGTTTGAACCTAGGGACATTCTCCCTCCAAGCTACACCTCCAGCCCTATTTTATTTTTAATTTGGAAATAGGGTCTCGCTAAGTTGCTGAGAGCCTCACTAAGTTGCTGAGGCTGGCTTAAAACCTGCCATCCTCCTGCTTCAGATTCCCAAGTTCTAGGATTACTGGCGTGCACCACCATGCCCAGCTATTTGTTAATTCTTAAAGCTAAATCTTAGCTTATTGAGTTTAGATTTTTCTTCTTTTCTAATACATGCATTCAATGTATAAATTTCCTTCTAAGCACTGATTTCCCCCACTGCATTTCACAAATTTGATAAATTGTGTTTTTATTTTCACTTAGTTCAAAATTTCTCTTGAGATTTGTCCTTTCACTTGTGTGTTATTTTAAGAGTTTATGATTTAATCTTCAAGTATCTGGGGAATTTTCCAGCTATCTTTCTGTTATTCACTTCAGTTTAATTTCATTCTGGCAGAAGAGAAGATGTTGTATAATTTATATTATTTTAAATTTGATGAGATGAGTTTTATGACCAAGAATGTGGACTATCTTGGTGAATATTTAGGATAAGATTGGGTAAAATGTGTAATTTGCTGTGGTTGGATGACGCAGTCTCTCTCTATATGTATGTCAATAATATCCAGTTGATTGATGGTGCTCTTGGATTTCAACTATATCCTTACTAATTTTCTTTCTGAAGTACCTATTTCTATAGAGGGTTATTAAAGTCCCCAACTAGTATAGTTGATTCATTGATCTCTTCTTGCAGTTCTGTTTTTGCATCATATATTTTGATGCTTTATAATATTTGCATCCTGCAAACTTGTCATAATTGTTTATAACATAAAGATTCTTGACTTCCTGGGTAATTGACTCCCTTTCCATCATGTAATGCTCCTCTGTTTTCCTAGTAACTTTCCTAGTTCTGAGGTTAGCTCTGTCAGAAATTAATGGATCTACACCTGCATTTTTTTGATTCATATCAGAATAGTATATCTTTCTTCATCACTTTTTTAAAATCTATATAAGTCTTTATATTTAAATTTGGTTTCTTATAGACAATGTATAGTTGGGTCTTTTTTATTTTTTATTTTTATTTTTTGTGGTACTGGGGATTGAACCCAGTGGCATTCTACCTCTGAGCTACACCCCAGCCCTTTTTTATTTTTCATTTTTGAAACAGGGTCTCACTAAGTTTCTGAGGACCTCACTAAGTTTCTGAGGCTGGCTGAGAAGCTGTGATCCTCCTGTCTCAGCCTCCCAAGTACTGGAATTACAGGCATGCGCCATCACGCCTGGCTCATTTTCAAATACTTTTAACCAAAATATTGCCACAGAGAGAATGCAAATTCTGCAAGCATGTGGCTATAACCAAGAACACAAAATATTTTTATATCAAGTTTTATCCCCAAAATAAGTTTAAATATTGTATAATTGATTTTACAATTCCTTAGTCAAACGGAAGCTGTTGAGGTGTCTTATATTGGTTTTGTGCCTCAAATAATCTCTAGCCAGATGGAAAGTCACATTGAGGTCTAAGTTTTCTCATTTGAAAAGCAGAGACTAAGGTATCACTGTGATAAATTCATATCACGCAACTGTGAGACCGGATTGCAAACCCTAGTATTCACTAAAGAAGATGAATATTTATCACCTTGCCAAGCAAACATGTCACATGATCACTTTATCAAATAGTATCAAATGTAATCTAAAGTGTTGACAAAATTTAGTAAAAGCTTTCTATAAAGTCTGCCTCAGCAGAACAGGACTTCTCAACACTTCGTAGTTCTGAATTTCTTTTTTTGAGATTGTGATGAAAACTATGAACTCTCCCCTGAGAAAAATGCATATAAGCAGATATGCTTGCATTTTTTCATTCAATTTTCATGAATCCTCTCTAGACCTAGACCTCAGGCGGAGAACTTCTACTGTGTGGATAAAATGGAATTATTGTAAAGATAGCCTATTCTCAAAACATCCGATGTATGGACTCTACTTCCTTCCAGCACTTCCTCTTTGTTTTGAGAGGGAATATAGGTCTTGTGTCTAAATAGGCTGTGACTTTTTGAAAATAGGAACACATGGTAGCCAGGCATAGTGGCACACACCTGTAGTCCCAGTACCTGGGAGGCTGAGACTGGAGGATTGCAGGTTCACAACCAGCCTCAGCAACTTAGTGAGGTCCTCAGCAACTTAGTGAGACCATGTTTCAAATAAAATAAAATAAAATAAAATAAAATAAAATAAAATAAAATAAAATAGTGCTGGGAGTGTAGCTCAGAAGTAGAATGCCCCTGGGTTCAATCCTCAGTACCACACACACATATACACACACAAATATATATATGGTAAAAAACTACCAATAGTACCAAAGGTTATACACTGGAAATTTTTTCTCTGTGGAGGTTATAATTATTACTAATCTCTTTGTATCTGCCAGGAGAGCACTCTGTATACATAAGTATATGTTACGCACACACCCATTAAACGCACAAAAATACCCACAGATTTTACAGAATGCTCTCTGCTTTCTTTCCTCCCCATCAATAGCAGCAGGTCGCATTTCAATATGGCCAACTCTTCTTAATACTGTGGAGTATTCCATTTATGCACCACTGTTGTTTTACCCCATTTCCTATGCATTTAGGTTGTCTGCCATCCTTTGATACTGAATGAATGAAGCAGTAGACATTCTATACACAATGTCTGCGTGCACATGGCTGTCACTGTATTTTAAAAAGCAGAGGAACAGGGGCGTTCATGGCATGCCTGGCACTTATTCACAGACACCACATTCAGCACAGCGCGTTCAGTCATAAGAACGTTGTGGGGAAATTAATTCATTATATTCATGCCACCTCAGGGTACCAATCATCCTTTTTATTCTTGCTTCTGTGTTTCTCATTGTTGCTTGATTCTGCAAGGGAACAGAAATGAGGCTGAACCTTAATTATGTCTCGCCATCCAGTTTGCCTGAATTATAGAAGGACAGAAAAGCTTTCAAGGCTCTGTTCCACCCCACCAGCGCCAGCCCTTTCCTCCCATAGCAGCCGTCCAGCATTCTCCTGTACATTGACTATTGTCTGGGGTAGTGGTTGGTGATGTCTCACACTGAGGGTCTCTGTGGGTGTGGGAGCAGGGAAGTGCTGCCTCTCTGGATTGCTGGTACATGGATGTTTTTATTATTATTATTATTGTGAAAACATGGACAAGTTAAAAGAACATAAAAGCACAGCTGTCAGGATTCTCTAATTAATTGTGTGAAGGTTCTGTACGCATACATCAGCTTGCTGCATGATAGGAGATTGTTCCTCTCCTGGAAAGGAGCAAGCATCTAAGATACTTTTGAGAACCTGAACCTTAAGCAATGATTACCTCCATATCTGTGCCCCTCTTTTACTCCTCTTGACTCTGTGTACAATTTCATACATGATCAGTAGAAACTAAGTTTTGTATGAATTGAAATCAACCATTTTTCCTGAATATGCTGACTTCCCATTTTTATATTGTCCTATGACTAGCTTCCTTAATTCTCACCCAGGCACTGGTTGACTTCTGGTGTCTGACTCACTGTTGCATGTGACGCCATTGGCGCTTCCAGACTCCACACTGTTCGGAAAACTTCTCACTCTCTGTACTTCTAGATGTGTCTCCAGGTCCAATCGGCCTGTCTTCCTTGCACAGACTTTATTTGGGGACGGATTCTCATGGTGTCATGTGTATTTGTAGGTGATCAGGGTGTCAGGACAGAAGCCAAAACCAGAACACAAGGAGTACAGAGAGATGGCACAGTTTGGAGGAGAAGGTGAGTCAGGCAAGGCAAGCTTAGAATAGAGTCCTGGCAAGCAGTGGGCCAGGATTTAGATAACTTACATTTAAAAAGACCCAACCGGGCGTGGTGGCGCACGCTTGTAATCCCAGTACTTTGGGAGGTGGAGACCGGAGGATCCGGGTTCGCGGCCAGCCTTAGCTCTCTCGCTCTCTCCCTGTCTCTCTCTCTCTCTCTCTCTCTCCCTCTCTCTCTCTCTCTCTCTACCTAGTGAGGCCCTCCGCAACTTCGTGAGACCCGGTTTCAAAATAAAGTATAAAAAATAGGGCCGGGGGTGTAGCGCAGAGGGCAGAGGTAGAACGCCCCTGCGTTCAATCCCCAGTACCGCAAAAATAAATAAATAAATAAAAAGACTCTAGAATCATTCTAAGGCAGAAGAGCTAACAGCCAGGCAAGTTGACATGAACCAAGAGAGCTACAGATGTTGATGGGGGTGATAAAAGGGATAAGAATTGATTCAGAACCAGTACTAGTAAAAGAGTGTATACTTCACTGAGTAAACATTAGTAATGTTTCTACTATGTGTCGAAGACTCTCATAGGCATCAGAGATGCAATAAATATGGAAGGATATAAAAACACAAAATCTCCCATTTGTATGGAGCTTATCTAAAGCAAGATGTCTTATTACTCAGTTGAAGGGTAGGAAGTATTCACTCATCACTCATAAGTGACCTGAGATTTATATATAAAAACAAGTTTAATACTTGAGTTTTATAACATAATTCTTAAAGCATCTTTGGTGGAAAATAATTCTCTAGGCTTTTTTTTTTTTTTTGCGGTACCGGGGATTGAACCCAGGGGCGTTCTACCTCCGCGCTACACCCCCGGCCCTATTTTTTTATACTTTATTTTGAAACCGGGTCTCACAAAGTTGCGGAGGGCCTCACTAAGTAGAGAGAGAGAGAGAAAGAGAGAGACAGGGAGAGAGAGAGAGAGAGAGAGAGCTGAGGCTGGCCGCAAACCCGTATCCTCCGGTCTCTGCCTCCCAAAGTACTGGGATTACAAGCGTGCATCACCACGCCCGGCTCTCTAGGCTTTTAAAAAACAGATTATTTGAAACTCACAAATTGTCAGTACCTTTAATAGTCTAATATGTCATATGAGTTTAAAGAGAGTTATATGTTTTGAGTGTTTCCCAAAGTTACCTATCTATGGAACCCTTTTTTTTTAACTTAGCTACTCTTCACAAAACACATTTTGATTCATGTTGATGTCTGGGACGTGCGAGTAGGATAAGAAAAGCTGTCTCCTCTCACCTGACGTCAGTACTGAGGCCGTTGGCTCTCTCTGTCCCTCCACTTCCAGTGACCCTTAGGAGGGCACCAACTTTGTGGGGAACAACTGTAGTTGCTTAATGTCCCTCCCTTCATCTTTCACAAGAGCCCTTGGGCCATGTGAGGGAAGTCTGTGAATTCTTCTGGGCAACATATGAAGATATCTGTGTTAGATGTTAACAGAAATGTTGGCAGGTGCCTTCTTCCTTCTAGCTGGAGTGGCCGCGGACTCTGTACATGAAAGAAGTGTTACCATCTGTACTCGAAATCAGCTGTCACCCCAAATGTGGAAAAGTGTGAAGTTTCTCTCCCAGATTGCCATTCTGTTTTGACAGGTGGAACAGAGGAAGGTTTTTTTTTTTTCTCAATCTGCAGTACAGGCCATCCTTTCTCATGTGAGTCAATTCCATCTAATCATTCCCAAATAAAATTCCTTTTGCCCATTTCTAATACATCTTATACACTTGGAGACTTGATTTCATGGAAACCTCACAATTGTTGATGATTTTCTCCTAAATTTCCCCTTACTTCACAAGAATTTGCTATGTGGCGTAAAAATCTATGCACTTAGGTGAAAAATCAGTTATTGATTTGCAATTGTTATCGGGAGAGAAAAAATAAGATGCTTTAAGGTCTGCATTTATGTAAAAACTCATGTTATAACTGTTAGCAAAGTATATTTCTTGCTGTTTTTGTAATTTTAGGAAAAATTTACCCACCTAATGGCCCTGATATCCATTTATATACACATAGCCATAATAACAGAGAAGTTCTTCAATGAAGTACCTAAAGCACTAAAAGACAACCACATAAATTATGTCTGATGTAGAAAGGACAGAGGGAGTATCCCTATTGCTAGCTTCATTGAAGCATAAATGTTTTTGAAAAGAATGAAGAGGTAAAAATGGCTTTCTTTGGAGCACAAGATGGTAGGTTCAATAGCCACATTAAATTAGTGCATTTCTCATTCTAGTAAGTTTTGATGGAGTGTGGTTAACCTCATTGTTCAATAGACCGAGAGTAAAATAAGGTGTTGATTAGCCTGGGTGTCTGTACAATTCTTGTGGGTATTTTGACAATCTGTATCCAGTCTGGCGCTAATTAATGTATGATTCACAGGAGATGGGAGTTCAGTGGCTCAATGTCCTAATTGTCATTAAAGTTTTCTGCTTGGCATGACAAGAAGCAGAAACATAGGCAAATTGCTTGTCTGTGATGATGAACATCATGGTGAATTAAAGGGTAAAGATCAAAATGTGGGACGTTAACTACAGTAGACAGTGCTGTTTCCTTCTTTTGGAGATGGTTGAGAAAAAGGCAAAGGGAGACCACATGGCCATAAACAACCGATAATAACTGAATGCAGTGTAGCTCCACAGAAAAAGTCTGGCCCTCAACATCCAGGGAACCCAGGTTCACACCTCCGCTTTAGAATCATGTACTAGAACATCTCTGTGGCTCTGGTACCTCTTATCCTCATCATTTATAAATAGATATGTGTTGGGAGGATAAAATGAGATAATATAAAGCATGGCTAGTATAATGATTACCAAATAGTAAATGCTTAATAAGTATTTTTCTCCTATTCCTCACATCACATTTATATTTAAAACACATGCCTATTCTATCATTTTCTTTGTTAAAATCTTTCATGTGACCCAGATTAAACTTTGGTTTCATGTGCTGGACTTTATTACCTATATGTTATATATGATATGTTTTTATTTAATGGGATTACATATATATATATATGTATTATCTAGAAATGTATATCTAGATATTATCTATCTGGATGTATTATCTAGATACATCTAGATGTGTTATCTAGATGTATTATCTAGAAATATATATATATATATATTATCTAGAAATGCATAGCTACATGGATACGTTTGCTTTATACAATAGCACCCTATCAGTACAATTTAGTAGAAATAATAGGACAGTAAGAATTATGTCTGATGGTTGGAAACAGTAAAAAACAAAACAGGAATGTCTGTCTTAGGAAATATAAAACACCCATTTCCCTGATCCCATGCCTCTATTCTCCTGCCACAGTGACTCCTCCTTTCCACCATCAGCCTTCTGGCTGTAACAAGGACCATTTTATCACATTGCTGTGTTCTCCTTCCATTCCTCTTCCCTACGTGTGCAAATCCCTGACTTGACCCAGGGAGCACAGGGCAGGCTAAAGTGCCACTCTCTCAGGGTTGTACCAGTGTCATCATTAGTGCAAAAATATCCACAGCTCTTTTAAATAATGCAACAGTCTTTATATTTATTTCTCATTATATCTTCCTCAAGAATCCCTTTTCTAACAAATGTAACCTCCACCCAGGACCTAAAAGCCTAGACAAAGTAAATATCTTCCCTTTTCCATCAAGCAGTGAAAAGTAGGGTGAATTCACCTATCTTCCTTTTACTGCTCCATCTTTCCCCATTTGTCACCTTATTTCACCTTCAAGTCATTACCTCAATTGCTTGTAGTAAAAATCCAAAGTTCAATTCAAATTTCTCATGCAATTCTAACTGGAAGACCCTGGAGATGGAGAACATGCTAAAACTCTTATGTCTGTGCCTCTCGGTGTCTATTGACTTTAAACACGTGTAATTGAATTGGTTGACAGGCCAATTAAAATATAATTTGACTTTCTCCCTGGCAGAATCCCACTTTTGAGACTCATTTGTTGATAACAACCAAGCAATAACCCTCCTTTTAAATCCCATCCATTAAATTATACCAAATTGAAGCAGGATTTTTTTTTCTTCCCCATAACCTATGCCAAGGTTCTGGTAGTTGACAGGATAGCTTAACGAAGGGCAGTCAACCTTAGATTTCATACAAAATTGCAGACTTCTCTTGCTCATTCATCCTTCATGGTATAAACACAGATATTAGTGGAATTTTAGGATAGAAGGAAGGCTGAATCATTATGCAGTTGAAACCCATCATTTCACTGAGTGACCTTGGTTCAGAAAGTGAATTGAGCTGCCCAGTGCTGGTCTTAGTACTACAATCTAGGTATTTGATGCTTCTGACCCATGGTTCAATATTCTTTTCTTTTTTTACTGTATCTCACTACCAGCTTAACCTAGCAGCTTTTAAGAACCTATCTAACACTAGGAATTCTCTCACAATATAAAACTTTTAACGCCATTTTCTGATAGGTGCTAAATTTTGCAAAATGTACAAAATTTCTGATTACCTCTAATCATTTTTATATTTGTTGACATGTGAATTAGCCTTTGGGAAGTCATATAATATTTTAAAAACAGAGACTTTAGCATCTGTTTTCGCAAGCTCTAATTAGCTAACATCTCCTCCCATTAAAAAGAAAACACAAACAACAACAAATGCTGGTGAGGATGTGGAGAAGTAGGAATTCTAATACACTGTTGGTGGGCTTGCAAATTGGTGCAACCACTTTGGAAAACATTGTGGAGGATCCTCAGAAGAATGGAAATGAACCTACCGTATGACCCAGCAATACCACTTCTAGGCATCTACCCAAAAGAACTGAAACCAAACTACCAGACTAATGCATGTGTATCTATGTTTATAACTGCACAATTCACAATTGCCAAACTTTGGAACCAGCCAAGGTGTCCATCAACTGATGAATGGATTACAAAACTATGGGATATGTACACAATGGAATTTTACGTAGCCATAAAGAAGAACAAAATTGCATCATTTACAGGGAAATGGAGGGAACTGGAGAACATTATGCTAAGTGAGATTAGTCAGTCACAAAGAGTGAAAAGTCAGATGTTCTCCCTAATACGTGAAAGCTAGGAAGAATGGGACTTAGAAGGGACTCCAGACAAAGGAGAAAACTTTAGATGAGCAAGAAGGGGACCTAACTAAGGAAGATGGGAAGGGGGAAGAGGGAAACCCACTATAGCACACGATGTACATACACAAATTTATCAATTACTATGCTGAGCAAGAAAAGGAGAGGAGGGGGAGGGAATAGGGTGGGATTTGAGGGAGGGCTAAATGAGCAATGTGTGCATGCATGCTTCTGATACCCTGACACTTATCAAAATGTGTAACTACAATGCGCCAATAAATTAATATATTTAAAAAAAAGAAAAACCTATGAGATTTTAAAGATATATATTCCCAGCTCTTCTATAAAATTAATGAATCAAAATTTCCAGACATGATATCTAAAATTAAAAAGAAACAATTCAACAAAAAGCCCAAGGCAATTCTGCTATACCCTGCATAGGAAGTGTCTCACTCATCTACCCCAAAGTCAACAAAATGAGATGATTTTGTAGAAGATGCTTCTAGAAGTTGGTAATCTGATGCTGGAGAAAGCTGGCTTGGGTAATATCAAGGTGCAGGGTCCCTACCTGGACACCATGCTTCACAAGGGCTGTTCCTGCCCTTCCCCAACTGTGACCCACCGCTTCTCTCGGACAATGGGAAAATTACACAAAAGGTGTATGTGTTCATATTCCTTTCCAGACCGTGTTCTAAGTATTAGAGACCCAGAAATTCCTTGGCTCACCCTGTTTCACATCTGTTTCAGGACCTGTGAGGAGCACATCCTGGTGTGGACAATCTTGTCCCTTTACAGTGCATTGCTGGTGGCCCTAGCATGGTCTGGGATGGAGCCTGGATGTGTTGATGGGTGTCTATCTAAGTGCGAGCTAGACCTGGCACTCAGCAGCACTGGGAGTGGAGAGAAGATGGAATCATCCACATATACCCTTCTTCCTGTGTTCCCGTGCCTCAAACGTCAAGGGCAATCTGCCTGGAATTATCTGATATCATAAAGTGTGGTAAGTCTGCAAAGGCTAAGTCTTTCTTAGATAATGTGCTTTTGTTTTAATGGTATATTTAAAATATAATGAAACATTAGTATACAGATTAGAGAAAAAAAAAGAATTTAGTGAAGTTTTAATTGGCACTGCCTTAAACTCAAAGTGCTAAATACCTCCCACAACTGTGATAGGCCACAACAATGACTTTTTAAGCAATACCCTTAGCTTAAAGCAATGAGTAAAATTATAAAATAGGTCTTTCTTTATCAATTGTCTGCTCTCTTCTTTTAGAAGTTGATCAGCCATATTTCATATTAAAAGCTATCATTTGACTCTGAGCATTAAGCCTTATAGGTATATAGTACATCACTGTGTACAAATCACTTTCTCTTCTTTAGTGTTACAAGGTTCACCAAAAAGTCTTGTGCTATAGGTGTGTTAGTAAAACATTATGTTTTACAAATGAGGACAGCCAGCTTGGGAGAATTTCATGTTCTTTTTCAAAGTTACCTACTTAATAATTAGTAAAACTGAGGCTAATTTGGGAACATTATTCCACCCAAAATTCTACCTGTGGTATGTTGTGGGGGGAGACATTAAGGATAAGGAGACTAAAGGGGAAATTATGTTAGGTTCTTGTTTTGGGATGCAAATTGAAGGCAAAAATATTCTTAAGCTTAGGAAGAAAATAGGGAACATTTTTACTATTAGCCATAGGAAAGAACCACATGAAGAATAATAAAAAAGTATCATTTAAATATGCAGCAAAAAAACTAGATACATTTTTAAAAGACAGGAAAGGGGAAGAGGCAGAAAGATACAGAAGGAAATTATGGAAAGTAGCAAACACAAAATAAGATTCAGAAATAAATCCAAATACATCAGTAATTGGAATATATGTACATAGGCTAAATTCATTGATTGAACGATAGACTGAATGAATAAAAATCCTCTAATATTTTTATGCAAAAGATGCATTGGAACATTTTTTTCCTTTGTTTAGGACAAATGTATAAACTAAACAAATGAAGGTTAAGAATTTTGACATCAAACCAAATTTGAGTAGATGAATGGGGAAAATGTATCAGAAAGATAAAAATGATTAGAATATATGTGTTGAGTAATATTATTTTAAAATTCATTATTAATAGTTGATAGAACTACATGATAAATAATTAATAATTTAAAACACCCTTTTCTTTTTTTTTTGTGGTACCGGGGATTGAACACAGGGGCGTTCTACCTCTGCGCTACGCCCCCGGCCCTATTTTTTATACTTTATTTTGAAACCGGGTCTCACGAAGTTGCGGAGGGCCTCACTAAGGAGAGAGAGAGAGAGAGAGAGAGAGAGAGAGAGAGAGAGCTGAGGCTGGCCGCGAACCCGGATCCTCTGGTCTCCGCCTCCCAAAGTACTGGGATTACAAGTGTGCGCCACCACGCCCAGCTTAAAAAATACCCTTTTCTGAAAATAAGATCTGAAGAAAACACAAATAAGAAAACATGTAGGAGATTTGAAAAACAAATTTTAGATAGAACTTTACAGTCAACAGATACTTTTTTGTTATTTTTACTTTCTTTTCTATTTGAATTTTCTTCTTTCTTTAAATGAATACGTGTTACAGATTTTTAAAATAATATTAACAATTTTCAATAAACACAGTTGTAAAGTCCTTCATAAGTTCATAAAGAGACACATACAAACTTTTAATTATTATTCAATTCCTTAATTGAAGTTAATTTTGATATTGATACTTGAACAAGTTAAGGGCAATACAGAATATAAATCATAGGTCAATTTCACTTCTAAATATAGATGCAACAATTCAAAGTAAATCTAACAGCAGATATTAATAGAATATTAAAATAACATATCATGAATCAGTGGATTTATTCCAGAAACTCAATCATGTTTTAACATTGTAAAATATAACTTTAGATGAAAATATAACTGTAGATAATAATGGATTGCATGGAGGAGATGAACATAAATATCTCAAATTATTAAGTAATATGATAATATTCTAAGTGACTTCATATAGATAATTTAGATGATTAGTTAATTTTCAATAAAAATAATTCCCTTAATTTTAAATACTGGCAAGATTAACAAGTTTTCAAATATTAATGTACTTATAGGAATGTTGTCAACCCTTCTTTGTTGCTGGAGTGTGAATAAATTATTCATTCATTGTGGAGAATAGACTGTCAGTGCCTAGCACATATGTTTATACCATTTTATCAAGACCAAGAAACCTTATTCCAAAGTTTATATCCAGGAAAATCCTTCATAAGTTCATTAAGAGATACATATAATTTTTTATAACTTTTTTTGATGATCAAAGCGAATATCCATTCTCAGGGGAATGACTAAATAAAAAGCGGTATATGGTGTATGCACAAGGTAAAATATGAGGAAGAGCCAGATTTATATATTGTAATTAGGCTGCATCTCACAAACATGTTGTTAAATTAAAAAAGGAAACAAGAATAAGATTTACAGCACCATTTATGCAAATTAAAAGCACATGTTCAACAACACCGATATTTTTAAAAGATACACATATATCTAAATACATAGAAGTGAGATTGGAAAGATACATATTAACATTAATACGAATGTCTTTCAGAAGGAGAAGAATAGCAGTAGGGAAGAAAAACAAAGTGAACAGAGGGGTTTTGAAAAGGTGAACAGTGAGAGCGGGCATAAATAATTTAATTCTACTCTCCTAAGGTAAAGATGAAATTAAAAAATAAAATTGATGATATAAATACACACACACATACACACACACACACTCACACACACATTTCTTACCAGCAGGCTTTTTAAAAATAACAAATTCTTCAAATAATTCAGTTTGTTTACCTTTCTCCCCCATGAATGCATGTGTAACATTAAGTTAATTTCACCTGTTGTACTCTTTTCAGGGAATCCTAAAGATTTTCCCTTTCCTTGGCTGGAGGAAATAGGATTGATACATTTTTCTATTTCCTTTGTCTCTTCAGGTATTAATAAAAAGTATGGTTTTCAGACAACCATTGGGTGGACATGCTGCCACCTCAAATCTGAATCAAATTCTCCATGGGTCAGGCAGACTACCAGAGCCGTTCTCTGACTATTCTGTCCTCCTTTGGAATTGGCCTGGATGAAAACTCGGTTCTAATGCATCTGCAAACACCTATTGCCAGACGATTCAAATGTGTAAATAAGGGAAAATCACATACCAAAAACCACACAGCAACTTCGTCTAAAGCAAGCATTATTTCCTTTTACTAATCAAGGAAACTGAGGCACAGGAAGGTTTAGTTGCATTTTCCAAACTGCACCATGAATCTCAATTCAGAATGAGAACCGTGTTTTCTGACTCCTCGAAAATGCTGATTCCACTCTGTGCCGCCTTTGTAAAGTATTCAAGTGATTCAAGATGTCATAACAAAACGCATCATCAATATTTACGATTCTGTATATGGCACTTTCCATAGAGTTTGAAAGTTTACAGGAAGATGCAAAGTAGCAATTTATGTCTCAAGTAGAGACATTTTAAACGACTAAAGTTTTAATTAACTGCTAATTTTTTTTTCTTCCTGTGGTGTGCACAGTAAACTTTATCTGTTTGCTGTCTGAAGCTCTGTGTTTGCAAATTAGGAGCTCCTGCCTCTTTTCCATTTTAATTAAAAATTGTGAGCTTGACATAATCAACTTCCTTCCTTTTTTGGTTGTTTAATGAACATTAATGAAACAAAATTAAAGTGCTATTTAACATGCATCCAATTTATTAGTGGTTAGGTAGGATAACTTTGTTTCCAGAAACTGGAGTTGAACTTGAATAATTTAGGGAAATTAACTTTCCCAATAGCATTCAACAAAAATCACAGTAGGCCATGGGGTCTGCAAAGTCAGGTCAACACATTAGTGATGTTATTGTTTATGTTGAGATGCATCTTGAAATCAGAGAAACCATTAGAAGTTTAATCAACACTTGTTTCCCCTTGATTAAAACTCTGGCATTTCTGATGAGGTCAGTGTACAATTTCCCCAAGATAATACTTACTGTCCACTTCATTCCTATGTTTTCTGTATTTATACACATGCTCCCAACTATCTTTTTCTGCGCATTCTCTGTTTACATAGTCAATGTCTCCTATATACTTAGCAGTACCTATACTTTTATATATTGCACCCTAAGAGGCAATATAAGAGAGCGTTTTATGTTTAAGTGTTCAAACTTTGACACCAAAAATACTTAATTACCCCTTATCAGCTGTGTGATCATAGAAAGTTATTATCTTCTTTGATTCTCAGGTTTTTCTCATCTGTGTCTGCTTCATAGAATTCGTCATTTAATCAACAAATATTTTGAGACAATTTGCATAGGAGGCCTTGGTTCCTAAAGATGAACATAAATACACATGACTTTGCTTTCATGAAATTGACCATCTAGCAAGGAGAGATATATAACATAATAAATACCACATAATTATTATTTACCAAAATTTTTACCAAGTTCTAATGAAATGCTTGGAAGTCTGGAAATTATGAGTCTTTCTTAATGGAAAAAGAATATTAAACTATAATTTGAGAGAAAATTTGGCAAACAGAAAATGGGAGACTAGAGTATTCTAGGGAGAGGAAAAAGCTGCCAGAATCAAAGAAGTTTGGTTTCAGTAAGCATTGTAGACAAGCAGTATACCAGGCCAGGCCAGGGACAGAAAGGGGGAGGTAGACAGAGGTGGGCATAGAGCTGGTCACACAGAACCTTGTAAGGCAAATTGTCAATTTTTTCTCCTTCCCTCTCTTCCTTTCTTCCTTCCTTCCTTCCTTCCTTCCTGCCTGCCTGCCTGCCTGCCTTCCTTCTTTCCTTCCTTCCTTTCTTCCTTCCTGCCTGCCTGCCTGCCTTCCTCTCTCCTCCTCTCTCTGTCTTTCCTTCCTTCTTTCTTTCTTTTTTTCTTCTTTCTTCTCTTCATACTGGGGATTGAACCCAGGGGCATTCTACCTCTGAGCTACACCCTCAGCCTATTTTACTTTTCATACTGAAACAGGGTCTCACTAAGTTACTCAGCCTAGCCTTGAACCTGCAATCCTCCTGTCTCAGCCTCCCAAGTACTGGGATTACAGGTGTGTGCCACCATGCCTAACTGCAATGTTATTTCAAGTGCTATAGTCAGCCACAAAATAATTTTAAGCAGCTCAGAAATGGAGAATGTTAGTTTTCTATGGATGCTGTCACAAAATACCACAAACTCAGGGGCTTAAACCAGCACCAATCTGTTCTGTTATAGTACTTTAGAACAGAAGCCACATATAGGTCTCTCCCCTGTCATCAGGACTGTGTTCCTTTGTGGATGCTCTAGAGAAAAGCTCCTGATTTTCCAGCTTCTAGGCTGCTTGCCTTTCTTGGCTTATGGTCTCTTCCTCCTTTTTCAAAGCCAGAAATAAGGAGTGGAATCCATCTCACTTTTGACCATTCTGCCTTCCTCTTCTGCTTCCTTCTTCCACTTTTAAGAATATTTGTAAGGACAGTGGGCCCACCTGGATAATCCAGGAAAATTTCCTTATCTAAAGTCACTAGCTAACAATTTAACACTCCACCTTTTGCCTGTCGCCTGTCTTTTTCCTTGTGACCTACTTATTCACAGGCACTGGAGATTAGGATATGGAAGTCTTTGGGGACAGGGTCATTTTGCTCATCATAGGAAGGAAGCCAGAGCAAGGTATGATCTCAGTAAAAGTCCCACAGGAAATCTCTGGATTGCAAATTCACATCGAAGTTGTTTCTTAAGGCAGCTCCAGGGACAAGTCAGTGTCCTTGACACCTCAGTTTTAGTAGTTCAAGGCCTAGTAGCAGAGCTCCTAAAGAGATGGTGTTGGCTGTTAATAGAGAAAGTACCTCAAGGAATGCATGATACATTACTATTTCATGTAACACTAACAACGAATATGCTCGTAATTAAACTACATCAACTGTCAGATGTGGCCTAATTTCAGAAATGATGAAATTTGAAAGTGCTTCTTACAATAAATAAAAGGAACAATATAGATATATTGAGCTAACCCCCCAGCTCTATTTTATCTTTTATTTTGAAACAAGGTCTCCTTAAGTTGCTGAGGCTGGCCTTGAACCTGTGATCCTCCTGTCTCAGCTTCCCAAATACTGGAATTACAGGCACGTGCCACCATACCTGGCCTATTTTTAAAATTTATTATTATTATTATTATTATTATTATTTTGGTACAGGGGATTGAACCCAGGGGCATTCTAGTTCTAAACTACACCTTCAGCCCCTTCTATTTTTTTTATTTTGACACAGGATTTTGCTAAATTGCTAAGGGTCTAAGTTGCTGAGGCTGGCCTCAAACCTGTGATCCTCCAGTTTCAACCTCCTAAATCCTGGGATTACAGACATGAGCCATGACACCGGGCCTGCACAGTGATATTAAATTTCTATTAGTCACTTACCCTGAGACACTAATCAACCTATCATCACCACTCTCATTAGTATTACTTGTATGTGCCAATATGGAAGATGTCAGGCTACATGTGGCTGTTTGTCGGCTTCCCTTCTTCTTCTAGTCGAACAAGTATTTATATCCAGCTCATTCACCAACATGGACATGCTGGACCAGGCTTTGCTGCCATCTCTCATGTGTTTTCAAACTACTCATAGCCCTAGGGAAACATTTCCAATCTACACAAATATTGTTCTGGCACTTTAAGAAGACTCGGGATCTTACTCCTGGGTGAGGTGACAATATAATTGATTGTTGAAACGAGACCTGTCTGTGAGTCAAAGTGAGCACTATTAATAAATATGCTTGAATAATAAAAAAAAGTACGAAATGGTGATATCCTAGGCAAAATGGGATAGACTGTCAACTCATCCGAATGCTGTGATTCACAGCCAGGTGACTAAAGTGGGCATGTAAGTTGAAAGTTATTTAATGCCCATGTCTGAAAATAACTTACCTGACACAACAGGAAACAATACAAGAAGCTCATGGCTGTGTTGGACTCAGATGTGGCATGAAGAGCCCTTTGGGGAGTTCTGACTATGGTCTCCAGCCTGCTGTCTTGTCTGTTTGTTCCTCTCCTTCTGCTTTCTCCTGACATTTATTTGTTTATTTATTTAGTTAGTTATTTAGTTAGTTAGTGTGATAGTCAATCTAGTTTGTCAACTTGACCTGATCATGACACACCCAAGATCATGTGACTTTGGGTGTGTAACAGCAGATTAAACAGAAAGTCCTGCCCTGAATGTAGGCAGCAGGATTTTGATAGGTGCAGGACTTAGATAAAAGAGGGAGAGGCCGCGTAGAGGGATGTGCGACTCTTTCCGAGGAAAGCGCATCTGCTCTCGCCTGAGATCGTCGGCCTCCGGCTCATAGAATTGGAACTTCGCTGTTTCTCTGAAGAGCTTCTTGATCTTCTGCTCTCGTCTGAGATTGTCGGCCTCCAGCCCTTCGAACTGAAACTTCACCATCGTTTTTCCTAAGAGCTTCCTGATCTTCACATCTTGGACTGGGACTGAATTAGTGGTTGCTCTGATCCTAAGACTCCAGCTCTTAGACTGTTCGACCAGCTACTGGTTCCTCTGGCTCTCCACATGCAGTTGGAACTTGGGACTACATTGCTTCAAACTGTAAGCCCATCTGATAAATCCCTTTTTCAAATATACTCATTCTGTGAATTCTATTAATCTAGTGAACCCTGTCCAATACAGTTAGTTAGTTAGTTATTCTGACATTTATAATACTGCCTCACTTTTCTTTATAATTTTAATGCTAAACATGAATCATAAAACGCTTTTGTTTAGATTTGTCAGCTTTTTGAGCTGTATATCAAGGGAACTATATATAGTCCATATTCATTTGTAACTGGTTTCTTTTGCTCAGAATGACACCTGCGAGATGGACAACCTTCATTCATTTTCACTGCTGTATGGTATTCACTGGATGGAATACCATGATTCACCTATTCTATTTTTCATGCCATGCAGGTTGTTTCGAACATGAAGCTATTACCAAAAAAAATTGCTATGGATGTTTTTGTACACATCTCTTGGCAATGCATATTTTTTGAGTACACACCTTGAAGAGTAAATGCTAGATGGTGGGGTATGTGTTTGCTTAGCCTTAATAGATTATTTCAAACAAATTTCTGGAGTGACTGTGTCGCATGCCTTAGCTCTGGGCTCCTCACTCTGGGACTCCGAGCAGGTGTTTGCTGAGGCTGCGGCTTAGGCTTTCTTCCTGTCTACCTCCCTGTCAATGTCGCACTCCTGACTGCAGCAGCTTAGGAGTCCTCCACACCCACCACAGCGGGATCTTGACAATCGATGTGTCAGATAAACATGAAAGAGAAAAGTCAAAGGACAATGAACCACAGACTAGACACCATTCCCCAGGGTGATGCTAGGTAATGAAGGAAGACTGAGAATTCAACATTGGTCGCTTGTAAAACGCATGCATATTAGTTTGTGAAAAGTTTAAGAGATCTATAAATAAAAGAGATGCAATGCATAATAAAGTGAGGTGAGAAAATAATTCCATTAAATAGTTGGATGTTTTGACAACATAAGGCAAAGGATGTAAATAAATGAAAACATGTAGAAAACACAAAGTATCTGGTTATTTTGTGTTCTATGATACATAGCACACTCCCCCCCAAACACACGCATATACAGATATAAGAATTAGTGCCATGAGCCGGGCATGGTGGCACATGCCTGTAATCCCAGTGAAACCAATGGTTTCCTTACCAGGTCCTGTTTGGTGGAGTTTGAGGAATGAGACTCCCAGGTGCCAGAAAGGTAAGCAGGGAGTTTATTGTAAAAAGAGCGGGAGAGTAATCGAGGCAGATCACCCTCACAGGCAGTGGGGACTTTGGTGTCCAGTAGCTGCCTTCTGGTGGCTACTAGGGAGCAGCCCAGGTCGAGCGCCATCAATTGCACACTGTCTTCTCTCAAAGTCCATGTGATCTGGTAGAGAGAGACAGAAGCTTCCAAAGGGAGGGTTCCCAAGTGGGTAATCATCTGGGGGTTTATCTGAGTTTCCCTCTCTTGGTCTGGACTCCCAGCTACATCCTGTTAGTGATTTTTCTTTGAATTGTCCAATGGTCAGTGCTTCTTTTTTGAGGGGTCATGCCCAGTTCAAGTAATTTATTCATGCTTTGTGTCTGAGGTTGTTTCCTGGGAATTAGATAGTGTCTACTTGTCGCCAGGAGCAACTGGAGTCTTGCAAGCATATGGTTGACCCCCAGGAAGTTTGATCTTGTTTTAACATTCAGGAGGTATGATCTTGTTGCCTCTCAGAAAGTTTTATCTTTTTACAGTGGCTACTGACCCTACCTGCCTATTGCCTTTCTACCTTCTCACCAGTACTTAGGAGGCTGAGACAGGAGTATCACAGGTTCGAGGCCAGCCTCAGCAACTTAGTGAGACCCTGTATTGGTCAGGGTTCACTAGATCAACAGAATTCACAGAAAGAAAAGGAAAAAAAAGGATTTATTAGATCAGCTCACAATGTAGTCCTGAGTTTCGACTGCACGTGAAGAATCAGAGGAATCAGTAGCTGGTCGGGCGGTCTAAGAGCTGGAGTCTTAGGATTGAAGCAACCACCAATTCAGTCCAGTCCAAGATGTGAAAATAAGGAAGCTCTTCGGAGAAACAATGGTGAAGTTTCAGCTCAAAGGCTGGAGGCCGACGATCTCAGACGAGAGCAGAAGATCAAGAAGCTCTTCAAGGAAACGGCAGAGTTGGAGACCGACGATCTCAGAGGGGAGCAGACGCATTTTCTTCAGGAAGAGTCGTGGCTCCCTCTACGCGGTTTCTCCTTCTTTTTATCTAAGTCCTGAACCTATCAGAACCCTGCTGCCCACATTTAGGGCAGGACTTCTGGTTCAATCTGCTGTTATACAACCAAAGTCACATGATCTTAGGAGGGTCAAGTTGACAAACCAGACCAACTATCACAGACCCTGTCTCAAAATAAAAAAATAAAATAGGGCTGGGGGTGTATCTCGGAGGTAGAATGCCCCTGGGTTCAGCCTCCAGTACTCCCATCCTCCAAAAAAAGAATTAGTGCCATGACATTCTTTCCTCATTTAAAAAAAGTTAAATCATAATTTAGGATGATTCTGCTCTCTTATAACTCTAGAGTAAAGTAGTAAACCCCAGGGCGTAGAAAATCTACTGCTGTATTCTTTTGCATAGAACAATTGTTTCTGTTTGTTTATTTTGAAAAGAACAATTCAAGCATAAATATTTCTATCATAAATATTAAAGCTTTTATTCTAATCACATAACATAGCCTAAAGGTAGAAGTCTGGAAGAAGGAAGAGACAAAAGATTAGAAAGAAGTGAAAGGAAAAAAAAAATAATAATGCTTTTAAAAAAAACTGTCCTGGTAGCAGAACACAAAGGTACTTACCTATCTACCCCACATTTCCTCCCCAAATAATATAGAGCAACAAGAATAATATATATATTATGCCCTCTGCATGATATAAAGACAAAAAAGTCCAATTTTTAAAATTACTTAAGCAAAATGATGAAAATCAACAGATCCTAGCTGTGACCTCATAAGCTCCCACCCAACCCCTGATGGCTACAAAGCTTTGCCACAAAGGCAAATGGGAAGTCACTATGGGAATGAGAGAAGGCACAGTTAACTATGAGGCCTAAGCTTAATACCAAGCCACTGTCATTATCATGAAAATACTAAAAAAGTGCCCAGATAGGTCAGAACATAGGATACAAGAAGAGACTTAAAGGAATGCATGCTTTATTTATTTATTTAATTTTATACTGTTATTGGTGCATTATAGTCTCACATCATAATGTAGTTCATAGTGATAGTGACATACAAGCCAGGTGTGGTGGCACACGTCTGTAATCCCAGTACTTGGAAGACTGAGACAGGAGGATCACAGGTTCAAGGACAGCCTCAACAAGTAGTGAGACTTATCAACCTAGAGAGACCCTGTTTCAAAAATAAAAATAAAATAGGGCTGGAGGTGTAGCTTGGAGGTAGAATGACCCTGGGTTCAATCCCCAGTACCACAAAATGAATGAATGAATGAATGAATGAATGAATAAATGAATAAATAAATAAATAAATAATTGCTTTAGTTGAGCAATTGTTTAGCGCCGGTACTTATAAGAATGCATGCTTTAATATCGCAGTTGACAGTTTTGACAGGCATAGTTCCTGAAGGAGAAAAAGGGAGTAGATGGAAGGAGCAATCACCTTTCTCTCATTATGAGGAGGAAAAGAAGAAAAAAAGGAGAAAAATTTGGGATATGTAGGCAAAATGTAGGGTCTGAAAGCCAGAATCAAAGGATTTGAATCTCCACTGTCAGAAATAAACATAATTCATTAAACTACCTTCATGAACATTATAGGTGCCTCTAAACTAAAATTCTATAAAATACGCCAAGTACACTAAAATTCAAAGAGGAGAATTAGCAAATGCATGCAGAGGTATTGTAAAGTTTAAGTAAACAAAATTCCAAACACTTCAACTACAGAAAATCCTCCAGAAAAAAAAAAACAACTAGGAAACACAAGAAAATGAAATTATCCCTCCAAACAGAATTAAATACTCAAACAAGCATTTGATGATATGAAAAACAACCTTGAATGAGAAATTCAAAAGCTAAACATCAAAGTGAACAAGAAATAAGAAAAAATGAAAAAGGAGAACTAGGAAAAAAGATAAAATTATCTCTGGAATGAAACATAAATTACAAGTTACGCAAAGGAGAGTAGACTGAAAAGAATATTTATTATAGAGAGTTTTGAAGAAAGTCATGAAATCAACCAAGAGAAAGCAAATGAAATAAAGAGTTTGAAAATGACTAACATGGTCAACAAAAAAGCAGCAGGAACAGAAAAGAGGAAAAGGAAAAATAATAATAATAATTGTATTAGCAGGATCCCTTAAAGAGAAAAGAAACGACATAATTAGAAAGAACTAATAAAGGAAATCACCATTTGGCAAGCCCCACAGTACTACTGCAGGCACAAACCAAGGTGAGTCCTAAAATTATAATGGGAAAGTGCAATGAAAACTAGGAAGAGTTTTCATTGAATAGTCTCAAATTATCTCCCTACAGTACACTGATTAATTACAAGGGAAAAATAGCACTTCCCAATGGCGAAACATGGCAGATACCACCTTGCCCAATTAAGATTAACATCAGCACTATGGTTTCTACATAACTTGTCCCCCAAAAGTTGATGTGCTAGAAGTTTGGTTCCCAATGTGATAGTACTGACAGGTGAGGACCTCTAAGAGGTAGGGCTTGATAGAAGGTGATCAGGTCATTATTGCCATCATGAAAGGATTAATACTGGTTTCTCCTAGTGTGTTAAATCTCCCAAAATTGGATTAGCTCCTGAGAGAGTGGGTTACAATAAAAAAGCAAGCTAGCCCCCCTCATCCCAGTCTCTTGCTTCCTTCAGGACCCCATGATTTCTCTCTTCTACATGTGCTGCTCATTATATGCCAGTGCCATGCTTTGTAGATTTTTCCAGCTACCAGAATCAGGAGCCAAAGAAACCTCATTCCTTTACATGTTACCCAGCATCGGGTATTCATTCTGCTGCAGTAACACAAAATGGGACCAAGACAACCAGTAATAAGATTTATGAATGTATGTCCTGAAATGATGTGCTGCGAAAGACACATCCTATCTGTGTTACTCTTGTTAAAACTGCATAGTCATGAAAAGATAGCAGATGCACACAACTGAAGGTCATTCTACCAAAAAAAATGCTTATTATTATGTGTCAAGGTCATGAAAGACCCAGAAGGAGAATTGTCGTAGATCATAGGAGACTAAGGTGACATGACAAATGCAGTGTGGGATCCCAGAGTGGGTCCTACACCAGAGGAATCACATGGAAAAATGATGATTTTAAACAAAGGTCTTCAGATTAGTTCATAATTTTACATAAGGGTTAGTTTCTTGCTTTCTATAATTTTAGTATGGCTACGTTAGATTTTAGTATTAGGGGAAGCTGAGTAAAGAGCAGACTGGAACTCTATACTACTTTACGGCTCTTCTTTCTCTGATGTTATTTTCAAAAGGAAAAATTGCAAAAAAGGAAAAAATCCCAATAATGGCTGCCATTCTTTTTACTCTATGATGTTATGTTTCATAGGAATGTCATATATAACATTTACATATAAATCTAAATATTTTAGTTTAATTTTACATATATAAGTATAAATACATAGAATATGTTCTGCTTATATATATGTATATATATATATTTGTATATGTAAAATCACATCATATATATTCCCCAATGAAAAAGATTCTTCAAAATGTTTTTCTCTTGTATACAAACTTGAATATTTAAACTCTTATAATAGATGTCTATGCATTAATTAATTTGGTTACCAAATCCATATTTAAAGTAAAATATAATTTTTCACATTTTTTTTGCGGTACCGGGGATTGAACCCAGGGGCATTCTACCTCTGCGCTACACCCCCAGCCCTATTTTTTTTGTACTTTATTTTGAAACCGGTCTCACGTAGTTGCAGAGGGCCTCACTAGGTAGAGAGAGAGAGAGAGAGAGAAGAGAGAGAGAGAGAGAGACAGGGAGAGAAAGAGAGCTGAGGCTGGCCGCGAACCCGGATCCTCCAGTCTCCGCCTCCCAAAGTACTGGGATTACAAGCATGCACCACCACGCCCGGCTAATTTTTCACATATTTGATTAAACATTATTTGACATCTTTAAATTATCTTTGCCACAGTGTTCTCATTATCAATATGTTTCTTGTTATCAATATATTCACATTTTGCTCACATAACATAGTCTTCTAGAGCATATCACCTATGTTTTTCTCTATATTATTTTGATATTTGATACTTTTGAATCTATTTATGAGGCTGCATCCAAAATTTTTATTCTGAGACTTGCTACTACATTACAAAATATTGGAAAATTTTCTTCTTTTTAAGAATCCTTCTTAAAATGGAAAACTTTGGTTGAACCATGGACCACTTTTATGTTTTTAAAGTTGTTTTTAACTACTTTATAGTTTATTTATTAGACAATATTTGATATACTTGTATGGAATGCTTAATAATCTATCTTAATTTTTTGTCTCTTTTAAAGTTTTCTGTCACATGAATTTTTGTACTTCAAAACTAATATTGTTTGTGATCTCTTCAATCTAATGTGTATTCTTCAAACATTTCTTTTAATGCACAAAGTGAATTAAGAAGCCAACTCATGCCAGGCGTGGTGGCACATGCTTGTAATCCCAGTACTTGGGAGGCTAAGACCGGAGGATCCGGGTTCGCGGCCAGCCTCAGCTACTTAGTGAGGCCCTCCACAACTTAGTGAGACCCTGTTTCAAAATAAAGGATAAAAAATAGGGCCAGAGGTGTAGCTCGGAGGTAGAATGCCCCAGGGTTCAATCCCCAGTACTGAAAAGAAAAAACCACCAACTCATAATATGAGATCAATAAAGTGACTTTTTAAACTGAAGGATAAATAGTGAATATACTATATTTCTGGCATGTTTTTACTTTAGAGGAAAATGCCAAAAAACAGACTTTAAAAAACTCATGGTGGCGATTCAGAACTGTGTACACACTTTCAAAGAGAGATTGTTACTTGAAATGATACCTCTGTACATTGAGCAGCTGAGCTACATAGATCCACATCTTTCTGTGACCTTTTTCTCTCTTCTATGATTCTGATTAAAGCATACTGGCTTCAGGGAAACTTTACTGTAGCAGATAAAAGTCTACCCATTTTGGTAGGAATGAAATGCTGTCTGACAGCTGGTCAGAGATGCAATGAGATGAGAAGGTTCCTGAAGTGGCCGGGCCTAGGGCACGCAGCATTGCAGCAACGAGAGATAAATCTGTCAGAAGAACTTGATTTTCCTCGTCTCCAAGTCCATACGACTCCTTTCACAAATATTTTGTTCTTTCACAAAGCTGCAAATCAAGATTTAATTTGGTTGGAGCGATGAGTGTGGTGAATATGACTTCTTCATTAACAAACTCAGGTGTGCAAGAGAACACCAGTGGCTAATGCTAGCTACCCATCTGTGGGAGTTCTGTGTGCTTCTAGGGAAATCTGGCATGTTCTAGCCTCCAGCCTGTCATGGTTGCTGCTGCTTGCCTATAACTCAAATCCACATGCTCCCTGGAAGACTGTTGGCTCTAAACGTCCATGCCACTGCCTAGTATGCCATTCTTTACCAAGGCAGGGATAGGCAGAAACCAGGGGCCAGGGGCTGACCTCCCAAATTTAGCCAAACTTAATTCTCTAGATGTTTCCCTGCAAACTAGAGGGATGCTCAAAAAATGGGGAATATGCCGTTGCTACTTCCTGCAAGCTCTACCAAGTCAGCGGAAAGTATCATCCTTTCTCCTCTTATAAACTGCAATGATACTCTCCTTCTTCCTTGAATGTCTCTTCCCTGAACTTAAGCTTTTACTGAAGATGGGGAAAGAAAACATTTCACTTTCAAGCTTTTGTTTTACTCCTATAAAATTCCTCAACAAGGAAACACTAGACCTGCATGATGTGGAGGGACAGACAATAGGAAAGAACAAAACCAGACTAATATCTCAAATCATTTCACTGCAGCTAGGAAAGTTATAATGTGTGGCTGAATATCAGGAAAGATTTTTTTTCCCCGAGCCCAGGGGCATTCTACCCCTGAGCCACACCTCTAGCCCTGTTTTACTTTTTATTTTGAAACAAGGTCTCACTAAGTTGATGAGGGCCTCACAAAGTTGTTGAGGCTGGCCTAGAACCCACAATCCTCTTGTCTCAGCCTCCCAAAGTACTAGGATTATAGGCACATGACACCACGCCCATCTAGGAAAGCATATTCTTAAAAGGAAGTTCAGTGATATTTTGGAATAGAAACTTGATTATTTGCAGACAGAAAAGCAAAAGTTCTCTATATCTCTACATACATTGTCTCGTTTGTTTATCTCAGATGCTAACTTCTACTCAAAAGAGACCTCCTCCTCCCTCCGCGAGCACACTCAATGCTAATCTGTGCGTCACTTTTTCTTAGCTCTCTCTAGTTTGCACATGTGTCTCCTACGTGTTTTCTCTCTACTCACACGCTAACTCCCTGAAGTGATGATCCACACTTACTACACATTCATAATGCTCACAGCACTGAGCACAGTAGCAAATACACATTTAATAAGTTCTCTAGAGTGGCACTATGTGAGCATTTAGCATAAAGACTGAGAATTTCCTTTTCATCTTTTTTGAAAAAAAAACATACACTTAGACTTTTTCTCCTGATCTTTTACTTGTTGGATTTGGGGTCTAGTTTCCTCTCGACTCTCTGTGTGCCTCATTGTTCTGTTTTCCTGACTGAGGTTCTATTCTATTGATTTAAAAAGCCATGTCTCTAAACATCAACTAAGTGCAAAATTGGAATGCAACAGTCTGCTCCAACACCAGAAGTAAAACTGGCTGTACTGGAATTTGGGGAGAGATAATATAATACTTTTCTTTTGGAGGATTTTATGGGATACTAATGGGTAACTTTTATTATAGCTAATTTTTTAGATTACGAAATACGTGCTGAACCTACTCACTATGTGTAGTAGATAGTTTGTGTTGGCTTTCTCAGCCTCCTGTCAACTATTTTCTTTTTGAGAGGTTGAAAACTTAAAACAACATTTCCCAGACTCCCTTGCAGCTGGGCCTGTATATAAATCAGGTACTGTCTTTAGAAGAATGTGTGCAAATCTGTAATACAGATGGGAAGAATTCAAACCAAAGGCCATCATCCTTCTGTGGGGCGGCTGGAGGTCTTTACAGCAGCTCCATGTATCACTCCAGTGTGTTTAGTTTTTGAAACTATGGTGATGAGCATCCATGCAAATACAATTTGTCATCAGGAGCGTGGTTTTAAGATGATTTTAACCCAGCAATACTATTTGGATGATACCATCTACAACATACTAATTATTAGGGGGAATTATCTGAGTTCTAACATTTTATTACTGGTGTGACTTAGAATTTTTCATTTCTTTGGGCCCTGCCTGACTCAATCATCTAAAAAGTGGAGTTCATACCCAAGCTGTCAACCCAGGCTTTCCTGAGTATAAGGTTTGATTGTACGCATGCATAAGGAGGCAATTTTTTCATCATCTCCATGAAAACCAGCATTGATCTAGTGACACTAGGATTGCAAACTCTGGGGACATAAAAAAATAGAGCACTCTTGGCAGAAACATTGGCTTCCTCATGATTAGCAAAAGCAGCTGTGAGACCTCTCCAGGCAGCTATTTAAGCAATTAGAATTTTGAGGAAGGAAAGACTAATAGGAGGAATTCCTTGTGGTGACTGTAGCTGACAGAAGGGTATATAAGTACGTTGGAGGCATCCTATTGTGGACCTGAAAACAGCTAGGAAATATTTTGTGGAGGGGAGGGGGGTTTGCTTTGCCTGGACAAATAGATATTTTCAAAATAATATATTTTATAATAAATTTAAAACTGTGATAAAGTTTTTAGTATTCAGTGTGCACTAAATAGTGGTAGGCTATGAGTTGGTACACAGCTACTGTGTTATGTCTTTCTAATGTAAAGAAGATTTTATATCTTCCCCATCGGGAAAACTTCTCTGCACAACCAGTTTCTTTAGTTTGCAGAGCTCCATGGAACTCAGCAATGGCTAGATTAAGAGGTGTCATCAACCCAGGATGATTAAAGACCCAAAGGAAGTCATTTGCATCACTCACTAAAAGGCAAAGTTAGGGGCTATATATTTTGTAAAAGATCCGGGCACAGACATTGATTTTGCAGTGGACCACCACAGCCCATGCTCTGTCCTGGGGAAGCAAAATTTAGTGTTATTTAAGAAAGTTAATTAAACCCACTGATGTATGACCAGTAAAAAAGTGAGTATGTCAGAATGCTGGTATTGCAAGAAGGTACTCCAAGAGAGCTGACTGCAGGATTAAAGGGAGGTAAAAAGAAAGGTGCCAGCCCCAGTCCTCATTTTTCCAGAGAAACCCAGTTTATGTGTATATATACATATGCTTATATATGCACATTATATACATATGCATGCATACATTTTATATGTTTGTGTGTGTGTGTGTGTGTGTGTGTGTGTATAAAACTAGAGAATAACTACCAAAATGTCTAATGGCATAGTATAATAGAAAAACCCCAAAGATCCAGAGATGAGCAGTCCTTCCCATCCCCATGATTTATTTAAATTTTTTTTTCAATGTGCTAGGAACTGTGCCATCTCTGAGAGATACAGAACCCATCTAGAAAAACAAGGATTTTGCCTTCAACAAACAGGTAGTCAGTGGTCCTGGTTCTATCCACCCCATGTAGGTTAGCTTTCTTCTCTAAGGCTCCAGTTTCCTTATCTGCCAATTGACTGATGATCTGTGATTGATTTTGTCAAACCTTGGGGAACAAGACATGCAAGATGACAAATAGATTTGGAAAAAGGCAACAGAGAGGTGATAGGTTTGATTTGGCACATAGTGAGTGTGAGGATTGCCAGGTACTGGAGAATTCTGAATGGAGACAGATTTAACATGGAGAGGTAATAAATTCACAGTAGAAAAGCTTTATTAACTTATTCCAAAGGGAGCTTTACAAGGGAAGGTGAAAGTGGGTGCAGGGAAGACTCTCATGTTACTACTGTGTGGTTGGAGGTTCTTCTTACTCCCGTAGCAGATATGAGGAGGTTGATATGCCCCAATGTGTGCATGTATGATGTTGATAGCCTGACATATATCAAAATGTATAATTACAGTGCACCAATAAATGAACATAAAAAAGTAAAATAAAATGTCTGGGATTACACATTTAGGATCTTGTGGAGTCCTCTCCAGCTCAGCTCACTGTAACTCTGAGGACTGTGTTCCTCTTCTTCCAGTGTGTGGCCTCTCCTAGAGTGCATGAAGCAGAGAAAAACAACAAAGAAGGAAAAAGTGCTTCCCGCTGGGGGAAATTTTGTGAAATTTTATGAAAGAGGTAGCATTTAAAATGGGTCAGATCAGAACACATGGTAAGGAGGGACAGGATAAGAGATTATAGGCCAAACTGCAATATGAATAAAGATAGAATGTTAAGGCTGAAGCATATTAGTGCAGTAAAGAAAGGAAAACTAAGAGCCGGGCGTGGTGGCGCACGCTTGTAATCCCTGTACATGGGAGGCGGAGACCAGAGGATCTGGGTTTGTGGCCAGCCTCAGCTACTTAGTGAGGCCCTCCACAACTTCGTGAGACCTGGTTTCAAAATAAAGTATAAAAAATAGGGCCAGGGGTATAGCTCAGAGGTAGAACACCCCTGGGTTCAATCCCCGGTAACACACACAAAAAAAAAAAAAGAAAAGAAAACTAAGACTGGAAATGTAGCTTGGAGCCACTTTTTAAGCCGCTGAATGCCAATCCAAGTAGTTTAAACAGCCAAATGGCAGTATTGAAGGTTTCTGTTTAATGCAATGATGTACCCAGAGTTGTACTTTGGAAAGTTTAATTTGCCATCATTTTCAGTTGACTAAAGTCTTGGGTTTGTATCACCAAAGACCTTGGAGTTTGGGGAAGGAAGTTTTAATGCTTGGCTGATTTTAAAGGTTGGATGCTCTAAGCTGATCTTACTAGTTTATTTCTTGTTCATATTAAAGTAAATTATAGTGAAGACCAAAAGAATCCCTGAGCAGACAGAGCGAGTTAGGTCTCATAAGTGACCTTACCCTTGCTTGATTTGCAAGCATAAGTGAAACTTAACTTGGGCCATTTCTTCTGAATACCTATATTAAAGAAAAACGACATCTAAGTTCCACCAATCAGAAACAGTCAACACACATATCTCTAGAGACTTTCCAACAGTATAGACCAAACGCAACAGCTCTATGAGGGTAACCGGTCACATATCTTCTTGGCTTTATTACCATGTTCATTTTATAAAAGTTTCTCCCTTGTGTTCTCTCCATGGAGCTCCTGAACCTCTGGTTTGGAGCTGCTCAACTCATGAGTTGCTCTATTCTCAAATGAACAGTTTGAGATTTTAACTAACACTCTTCTAACACTCTTCTAACACTCTTCTAACACACTTCTAACACTCTTCTCCTCCGGTATCTCTTTTTTTTATGTTTTTATTGGTGCATTGTAGTCTCACATCACAATGAGTATCAGTTTGGTGTTAACATACATGCACACAGCTCTTGGTGTCCCTCCCCCCCGCCTCCCCCCC